>JARQOD010000348.1:0-66017 GCA_033576555.1 Oophaga sylvatica
GAAGATGCAGGCACGAAACAGCAAGCTACAAAGTGAACAGGAATCAAGATGAGACCAGAACAATTGGTCACCGGCAACCCTGATGGGAGTTAACCTCCCTTATATAAGACCAGTCAGTAACACCTGATCGCCAATCTTCACAATCTTCATTGGATAGTTCAGTACTGTTTGTAACCACCAGAGAGAGCTTCTGCTCAGAATTCATTTCTAGCACATTCACAACAATTGTCCCTGGCCATGGGTACTGGTCCACGCATCGGTGGTCAGGTGGACCTTGCTACTGACGGCGTTTAGTAGCGCATGTTTAATTTTTCCCTCAACATGATTTTGCAGACCAGGGACGGCTTGCCTGCTGAAATAAAATCGGCTTGGCACATTGTATTGTGGGACTGCTAATGCCATTAAGTTACGGAAACTGTCAGTCTCCACCAGCCTGAATGACATAATTTCAAGGGACAGGAGTTTTGCAATGCCAGCATTCAGAGCCTGTGCTTGGGGATGGTTTGCCGAGTATGGCCGTCTTTTCTCCATGCCTGTGCTACCGATGGCTGTACAGTGGCCTGGGAGTGTGAGGATGACAGGGAACTTGCTGCTGTGGGTGGAATAACACTGGGTCTCTGGACAACAGTGACAGAGGTTCTTCCATGGCGATCCTGTGAGGAAGCCGAACCAGCTGTGTGTGAGCTGGAGGAAGAGGCTCCAACACGAGCTGAAGATGTAGGTGGTGCTGTAGGTTGGCCTACGTCTCCAGTGTGTCTTTGTAACTCCACCACGTGCTTTGTCCGCACATGTTTCCACATATTTGTGGTATTGAGGTTACTGACACTTTTACCTCTTTTTACTTTTTGATTACACAGCTTGCATTTGACATAGCAAATATCATCTGCAAGTGTGTCAAAAAAGGACCATGCAGTGCAAGTCCTGGGAGCGCCCGTTTTGGCTGTTGGAAGAGAACTGCTACGAACGGGTGCCAAACTGGAGGCTACAGGCAACCGAGTCTGCAGCCTACCTCTCCCTCCTGTTTGGACCGTTGGGGGAATCTCTTCCTCAGAGCTGCTCCCACCACCTTCCTGTTCCTCACGCCATGTTGGGTCAAGGACCTCATCATCTCCACTACCCTCTTCCAACACCTGCTGCTGTTGGGTGGTCTGGCCAGCACCATGCTCAACAAAAACTGGCACCTGAGTATCATCATCATCAGATGCGTTCTGCGGTTTGCTGACCATCGGCACTGGCTCACCCGCCTCTTCAGATTCAGAGAGACAAAGCTGTTGCGCATCACTGCATACTCCCTCTTCTTCATATTCCAGAATGCTGCTTGGCTGGGCCCCTCTTTGCAAGCCAACAGATTCTGAGAACAGAAGTAGAAACTTAGCTGGCTCCTGTACAGAGCACTCTGACTGCCTGTGCAATTTGGCAGGCGGTGAGGAAACAGATGGTTGCTCAACATTGCTCTGGTCCTGAGAGGAGGTGGAAGCAATTGAAGTCGATGCGTTGGCTGCCATCCAACTGACAACGGCTTCAATTTGTTCTTCCCGCAGCAGGGGGGTATGCCGAGCTCCTACAAAAGTGCCCATAAAGGAACGCTCACGGGGAAAACTGGTGGATGCTGTGTCACTGGGGGCGGTAGCAGCCACAGAATCCCCACGTCCTGAAACTCCACGCCCGCGACCACGTGCCTTAATTCCTGCCTTCTTCATCTTGGTAGATTGATAAAGATAGGCAGAAAAGTTATAAGGCCTAAGTGTGCTTATTCCTCCGAGACTGCAGTGAACACTGCAGACAACTGTTCACTAGCTCTGAAAGGCTCCTTTATGTACTTCTATAGTGTTTGCAAACAATGTATTGGATACGGATGGAAGCGCGTCACACTAATAGATTTGAGTTTTTTTAAATAGAATGGAGCAGCACCAATTAGCCAAAAATGTCAAGGATGAGGCAGTGACACACGCTCAGCAGACTACAACCAGCAGTGGTTGAAGAACTAACTGTAGCGTGATCTGCACTCAAAAAAAGAGACCTCACAGACTGCCGTGAACACTGCAGACAACTGTTCACTAGCTCTGAAAGGCTCCTTTATGTACTTCTATAGTGTTGCAAACAATGTATTGGATACGGAAGGAAGCGCGTCACACTAATAGATTTGAGTTTTTTGAAATAGAATGGAGCAGCACCAATTAGCCAAAAATGTTCAAGGATGAGGCAGTGACACACGCTCAGCAGACTACAACCAGCAGTGGTTGAAGAACTAACTGTAGCGTGATCTGCACTCAAAAAAAGAGACCTCACAGACTGCCGTGAACACTGCAGACAACTGTTCACTAGCTCTGAAAGGCTCCTTTATGTACTTCTATAGTATTTGCAACCAATGTATTGGATACGGATGGAAGCGCGTCACACTAATAGATTTGAGTTTTTTTAAATAGAATGGAGCAGCACCAATTAGCCAAAAATGTTAAGGATGAGGCAGTGACACACGCTCAGCAGACTACAACCAGCAGTGGTTGAAGAACTAACTGTAGCGTGATCTGCACTCAAAAAAAGAGACCTCACAGACTGCCGTGAACACTGCAGACAACTGTTCACTAGCTCTGAAAGGCTCCTTTATGTACTTCTATAGTATTTGCAACCAATGTATTGGATACGGATGGAAGCGCGTCACACTAATAGATTTGAGTTTTTTGAAATAGAATGGAGCAGCATCAATTAGCCAAAAATGTTAAGGATGAGGCAGTGACACACGCTCAGCAGACTACAACCAGCAGTGGTTGAAGAACTAACTGTAGCGTGATCTGCACTCAAAAAAAGAGACCTCACAGACTGCCGTGAACACTGCAGACAACTGTTCACTAGCTCTGAAAGGCTCCTTTATGTACTTCTATAGTGTTTGCAACCAATGTATTGGATACGGATGGAAGCTCGTCACACTAATAGATTTAAGTTTTTTTAAATAGAATGGAGCAGCACCAATTAGGAAAAAAATGTCAAGGATGAGGCAGTGACACACGCTCAGCAGACTACAACCAGCAGTGGTTGAAGAACTAACTGTAGCGTGATCTGCACTCAAAAAAAGAAACCTCACAGACTGCCGTGAACACTGCAGACAACAGTTTACTAACTCTGAAAGGCTCCTTTATGTACTTCTATAGTGTTTGCAACCAGTATATTGGATACGGATGGAAGAGCGTCACACTAATAGATTTGAGTTTTTTTAAATAGAATGGAGCAGCACCAATTAGCCAAAAATGTCAAGGAAGAGGCAGTGACACACGCTCAGCAGACTACAACCAGCAGTGGTTGAAGAACTAACTGTAGCGTGATTTTCACTCAAAAAAAGAGACCTCACAGACTGCCGTGAAAACTGCAGACAACTGTTCACTAGCTCTGAAAGGCTCCTTTATGTACTTCTATAGTGTTTGCAACCAATGTATTGGATACGGATGGAAGTGCGTCACACTAATAGATTTGAGTTTTTTGAAATAGAATGGAGCAGCACCAATTAGACAAAAATGTCAAGGATGAGGCAGTGACACACGCTCAGCAGACTACAACCAGCAGTGGTTGAAGAACTACCTGTAGCGTGATCTGCACTCAAAAAAAGAGACCTCACAGACAGCCGTGAACACTGCAGACAACTGTTCACTAGCCCTGAAAGGCTACTTTATGTACTTATATAGTGTTTGCAACCAATGTATTGGATACGGATGGAAGCTCGTCACACTAATAGATTTGAGGTTTTTTTAAATAGAATGGAGCAGTGTTATGATTTGGTAGCTGATGAGTGCAGGTAAAAAAGGCAATACACCAGAGCAGTTGGAATCTATGAGATTGCAGTACCCTGACTAACCACCACAACTAGAGGCAGCCGTGGAGCATTCCTACGTTGGTCCTAGACGCCTCGTCACAGCCTGAGAAACTAACTACACCTAAAGATAGAAATAGGAAAGCTATCTGCCCAGGAGCAGAACCCCAAAGATAATAGAAAGCCCCCAAACATATAATGGCGGTTAGACAAGATGAAATACTGACACAGAAAGAAAATAGTATGAGCAAACGCTGGGGCCCAAACTAACTAAATAGAAAAGGATAGGAAGGGTACTTACTGCAATCCCAGAAAACCCTGAAAGGCACCAACTCTACTAATTTCAAAAACACCTGAGATCACACGACCTCTACCACCTAAATTAGTTCTCTGGTGTAACAAAATCAAAACAGCAGCCACTGAAAAAACTGGAAAAAGCAAAAGTACAAACAACAGTGGCTGAATAAAACTGAGAGGGCAAAAGCCCCCGGAGGGGACCCTGAAGGCCCCCACAGAAGTGCAGGACAAAATGCAAAAATATAGCACAAACACAAAAGAAGAAAAAGTCTTATCTGTTAGCAGGAGATACAGACACGACACAGCAGGCTACAAGGGAAACTGGAATAAAGGATTCAGACCAGAACAATTGATCACCGGCAACCCTGATGGGAAGGTGACTCCCTTATATAAGACCAGTCAGTAACACCTGATTCCCAGTCCTCACAATCTTCACTGGACAGACTAGCACTGCTAGTAACCACCAGAGGGAGCCTCTGCTCAGAACTCATCTCAAACCCATTCACAACAGTACCCCCCCCTTGAGGAGGCGTCACCGAACCCTCATTTGAGCAACCAGGTCGGTCAGGATGAGTTCTATGATACGCACGGATAAGTCTCCTAGCATGGATGTCCGAAGCAAACACCCAAGAATTGTCTTCATGACCATAACCTCTCCATTTAACCAAATACTGGAGTTTCCGTCTAGAAAAACGAGAATCTAATATTTTCCCAACCACATACTCCAGATTGCCCTCAACCAAAACAGGGTCAGGAGGCACAGCAGCAGGAACCACTGGCTCAACAAACCTCTTCAACAAGGACTTGTGGAACACGTTATGGATCTTAAATGTCCCTGGAAGAAGAAACGAAAAGAAACAGGATTAATAATCTCCATGATCTTATAAGGTCCAATGAACCTAGGCTTAAATTTAGGAGATGCCACTCTCATAGGAATATTCTTTGAGGACAACCAGACCAAGTCCCCCACTTTAAACCGAGGACCATCAGTCCTATGCCGGTTAGCAAACCGCTGGGCCTTGTCCTGAGAGAGGGACAACCTCTCCACTACCTGGTCCCAAATCTGTTGCATACGCTCCACAACAGAGTCAACACCTGGACAGACAGAAGCCTCCGTCTGTCCTGAAGAAAATCGAGGGTGAAACCCAGAATTACAGAAAAACGGAGACATCAAAGTGGCAGAGCTAGCCCTATTATTAAGAGCAAACTCAGCCAAAGGCAAAAAAGAGACCCCGTCATCCTGATCAGCAGACACAAAGCATCTTAGATAAGTCTCCAATGTCTGGTTTGTTCTCTCAGTTTGACCATTGGTCTGAGGATGAAATGCCGAGGAGAAAGACAATTGAACACCCAGTTTAGAACAAAAAGTCCTCCAAAATCTGGAAACAAACTGGACTCCTCTGTCAGACACAATGTTCTCAGGAATGCCGTGTAAACGAACCACGTGCTGAAGGAACAACGGCACCAATTCAGAGGAGGAAGGCAACTTAGGTAATGGCACAAGATGTATCATTTTGGAAAACCTATCACAAATTACCCAGATGGTGGTCATTCTCTGAGAAACAGGAAGGTCGGAAATGAAATCCATAGAGATATGGGTCCATGGTCTCTTGGGCACAGGTAATGGCATCAACAAACCACTAGAGCCAGAGCAAGGCTTGGAGCGAGAGCAAGTCCCGCAGGACTGCGCAAATTCCCTGACATCACGAGACAAGGTAGGCCACCAAAAGGACCGACTAACCAAGTCTCTGGTACCAAAAATTCCGGGATGCCCAGCCAATGCGGAACAATGAATCTCAGACATCACACTCTTTTTCCACTGATCCGGGACAAACAATTTTCCAACCGGGCAGCGCTCGGGCCTATCCTCCTGACACCCCTCCAGAGCAAGTCTCAAATTGGGCGAGATGGCGTAAAGATCTACACCCTCTTTCAAAATAACAGAAGGATCAGATAACTCAGGAGAGTCCGCAAGGAAGCTCCTCGAGAGGGCATCCGCCTTAACATTCTTAGTGCCAGGAAGAAAGGAAACCACAAAATTAAAACGTGTGAAAAACAAGGCCCACCTGGCCTGTCTAGGATTGAGTCGCTTGGCAGATTCCAGATAGACCAGATTCTTATGGTCCGTAAGGACCACCACCTGATGTTTGGCTCCCTCCAGCCAATGTCTCCACTCTTCAAAAGCCCACTTCATGGCCAATAACTCCCGATTACCCACGTCATAATTACGTTCAGTAGGAGAAAATTTTCGAGAGAAAAAGGCACAAGGGTTACTTTTAGAGGTCTCTGGATCTTTTTGGGACAAAACGGCACCTGCCCCAATTTCAGAGGCATCAACCTCCACCTGAAATGGAAGAGAAACATCAGGCTGCCGTAGAACAGGAGCAGAAGTGAATCTCTGCTTAAGTTCCTGAAATGCAGAGACTGCCTCAGGAGGCCAATTCACTACATCAGAACCCTTTCTGGTCAAATCAGTTAATGGTTTAACAATAACCGAGAAATTACCAATAAATTTACGATAAAAATTGGCAAAACCCAAAAATCTCTGAAGAGCCTTTAATGAAGTAGGTTGGACCCAATCACAGATGGCCTGAACCTTGACGGGTCCATTTCAATAACAGATGGGGACAAAATGAATCCCAGAAATGAGATCCTCTGTACGCCAAAAAGACACTTTGATCCCTTCACATACAGAGCATTCTCTCTCAAAATCTGGAATACAGTTCGAACATGTTTCACATGAGAGTCCCAGTCATTAGAAAAAATCAAGATATCATCCAAATAAACAATCAGAAATTTGTCCACAAAATCTCTGAAAATGTCATTCATGAAGGACTGGAAGACGGAAGGAGCATTAGTGAGCCCAAAGGGCATCACCAGGTACTCAAAATGCCCTTCAGAGGTATTGAATGCCGTCTTCCATTCATCCCCGTGCTTAATGCGAATAAGGTTATACGCCCCCTGAGGTCAAGCTTGGTAAACCAAGTAGCGTTTTTCACCCTGGAAAACAGATCAGAGATCAAGGGTAACGGATATTGATGTTTCACAGTGATATTGTTCAAGAGACGATAATCAATACACGGCCTTAATGAACCATCCTTTTTGGCCACAAAGAAAAAACCGGCACCTAAGGGTGAAGAGGATGGTCTGATATGACCCTTCTCCAATGATTCCTTGATATAAGACCGCATAGCGTCATGTTCAGGTACAGACAAGTTAAAAAGGCGACCTTTAGGGAATTTACTACCAGGCACTAATTCAATAGCGCAGTCATAGCTCCTATGGGGAGGCAAGGATGCAGATTTACTTTCGCTAAACACATCAGAAAAATCAATCAAAAAGTCAGGAACATCCTGAGCCTGGGGGGAGGCAGAAAAAACAGGAGTGTTGGTATTAACACATTGGCAGCCCCAACTGGTTACAGACACAGATTTCCAATCCAAAACAGGATTATGAGACTGTAACCAAGGGAAACCCAGCACGATAATGTCATGCAGATTATACAGAACCAAAAATTTGCAGCACTCCTGGTGATCATGTTCAACCCTCATTATCACCTGAGTAGAAAACTGGGGTTTATTCTCAGCCAAAGGGGTAGAATCGATCCCCAGTAGGGGAATAGACTTCTGCAGGGGTACCAAGGGAAACCACAACGTTTAGCAAAATCATAATCCATCAGGTTAATAGCTGCTCCAGAATCAACGAAAGCCTGAGCAGAAAATGAGGACAGAGAGCATATCAGAGTGACAGTTAATAAAAACTTAGTCTGAACACTACCCAAGACAACTGAGCGTGCAAAACGTCTTCCCCGCTTAGGGCAGACTGAAATAGCATGAGAGGCATCACCATAGTAGAAACATAACCTATTGCGCCTTCGAAACCCATGACGCTGTGCCCCAGACACCACTCCATCACACTGCATGGGCTCAGAAGCTGGTTCACAAGGCAACACCATTCCACGCATACTTCTCCGCTCACGCAAACGTCTGTCAATTTGAATCGCTAATGACATAGAATCATTGAGACCAGAGGGGACAGGGAATCCCACCATAACATCCTTTACATTATCTGACAGACCCTTCCGGAAAAGGGCTGCCAAAGCGTCGTCATTCCATTTGGTCAGGACTGCCCACCTACGGAATCTCTGACAGTATAACTCAGCGTCCTCAAGCCCCTGATTTAATGCCAACAAGGCTTTTTCAGCTTGATCAGTGACATTAGGCTCATCGTACAATAACCCCAAAGCCTGAAAAAATGCATCATAATCACTCAAAACAGGATCCCCAGGTGTCAGGGAAAAAGCCCAATCCTGAGGATCGCCGCGCAGGAGAGAGATGACAATTTGAACCTGCTGCGCTGCGTTCCCTGAGGACCTAGACTTCAAGGCAAAAAACAATTTACAATTATTTTTGAAATTCTGAAACTTAGCTCGATCCCCTAAAAACAAATCTGGCATGGGAATCCTAGGTTCCACAACAGGCAACCTAGCAAGATAGGTAGCAATACTCTGAACCTCAGTGGCAAGCTGATCCACACGGCCAGACAACTGTGCAAACTCCATTGAGAGAAAAAAAAATCCTCCCCAGCACCCAGAGATACAGAGGGAAAAAAATTGCAACAAACAGAAAATATCTCTGACAACTCTGACAACCTTTTTTTTTTTTTTTTCTTTCACAATATTTTTTCCCTTCTGTGAGTACCATACAATTTTCATTTTTTGGCCGGTGATACTGTTATGATTTGGTAGTGAGGAGTGCAGGTAAAAAAGGCAATACACCAGAGCAGTTGGAATCTATGAGATTGCAGTACCTGACTAACCACACAACTAGAGGCAGCCGTGAGGTTCTACGTTGGTCTAGACGCCTCGTCACAGCTGAGAAACTAACTACACTAAGATGAAATAGGAAAGCTATCTGCCCCGGAGCAGAACCCAAAGATAATAGAAAGCCCCACAACATAATGCGGTAGACAAGATGAAAACTGACACAGAAGAAAATAGTATGAGCAAACGCTGGGGCCCAAACTAACTTAATAGAAAAGGATAGGAAGGGTACTTACTGCAATCCCAAAAACCTGAAAGGCACCACTTACTATTTCAAAACACTGAGAACACACGACTCTACCACTAAATTAGTTCTCTGGTTTAACAAATCAAAACAGCAGCACTGAAAAACTGGAAAAGCAAAAGTACAAACAACAGTGGCTGAACAAAACTGAGAGGGCAGAAGCCCCGGAGGGGACCTGAAGGCCCCCAGAAGGCAGGACAAAATGCAAAAATATAGCCAAACACAAAAGAAGAAAAAGTCTATCTGTTAGCAGGGATGCAGACACGACACAGCAGCTACAAGGGAAACTGAATAAAGGATTCGACCAGAACAAGTGATCACCGGCAACTGATGGGAAGGTGACTCCTTATATAAGACCAGTCAGTAACACTGATTCCCAGTCCTCACAATCTTCACTGGACAGACTAGCACTGCTAGTAACCACCAGAGGGATCTCTGTCAGAACTCATCTCAAACCCATTCACAACAGAGCAGCACCAATTAGCCAAAAATGTCAAGGATGAAGCAGTGACACACGCTCAGCAGACTACAACCAGCAGTGGTTGAAGAACTAACTGTAGCGTGATCTGCACTCAAAAAAAGAGACCTCACAGACTGCCGTGAACACTGCAGAAACTATTCACTAGCTCTGAAAGGCTCATTTATGTACTTCTATAGTGTTTGCAACCAATGTATTGGATACGGATGGAAGCGCGTCACACTAATAGATTTGAGTTTTTTTAAATAGAATGGAGCAGCACCAATTAGCCACAAATGTGAAGGATGAGGCAGTGACACACGCTCAGCAGACTACAACCAGCAGTGGTTGAAGAACTAACTGTAGCGTGATCTGCACTCAAAAAAAGAGACCTCACAGACTGCTGTGAACACTGCACATAACTGTTCACTAGCTCTGAAAGGCTTCTTTGTGTAATTCTATAGTGTTTGCAACCTATGTATTGGATACGGATGGAAGCGCGTCACACTAATAGATTTGAGTTTTTTGAAATAGAATGGAGCAGCACAATTAGCCAAAAATGTCAAGGATGAGGCAGTGACACACGCTCAGCAGACTGCAACCAGCAGTGGTTGAAGAACTAACTGTATTGTGATCTGCACTCAAAAAAAGAGACCTCACAGACTGCCGTGAACACTGCAGACAACTGTTCACTTGCTCTGAAAGGCTCCTTTATGTACCTCTATAGTGTTTGCAACCAATGTATTGGATACGGATGGAAGCGCGTCACACTAATAGATTTCAGTTTTTTTAAATAGAATGGAGCAGCACCAATTAGCCAAAAATGTCAATGATGAGGCAGTGACACACGCTCAGCAGACTACAACCAGCAGTGGTTGAAGAACTAACTGTAGCGTGATCTGCACTCAAAAAAAGAGACCTCACAGACTGCGTGAACACTGCAGACAACTGTTCACTAGCTCTGAAAGGCTCCTTTATGTACTTCTATAGTGTTTGCAACCAATGTATTGGATACGGATGGAAGCGCGTCACACTAATAGATTTGAGTTTTTTGAAATAGAATGGAGCAGCACAATTAGCCAAAAATGTTAAGGATGAGGCAGTGACACACGCTCAGCAGACTACAACCAGCAGTGGTTGAAGAACTAACTGTAGCGTGATCTGCACTCAAAAAAAGAGACCTCACAGACTGCCGTGAACACTGCAGACAACTGTTCACTAGCTCTGAAAGGCTCCTTTATGTACTTCTATAGTGTTTGCAACCAATGTATTGGATACGGATGGAAGCTCGTCACACTAATAGATTTAGTTTTTTTAAATAGAATGGAGCAGCACCAATTAGGAAAAAAATGTCAAGGATGAGGCAGTGACACACGCTCAGCAGACTACAACCAGCAGTGGTTGAAGAACTAACTGTAGCGTGATCTGCACTCAAAAAAAGAACCTCACAGACTGCCGTGAACACTGCAGACACTGTTTACTAACTCTGAAAGGCTCCTTTATGTACTTCTATAGTGTTTGCAACCATTATTGGATACGGATGGAAGCGTCACACTAATAGATTTAGTTTTTTTAAATAGAATGGAGCAGCACCAATTAGCCAAAAATGTCAAGGAAGAGGCAGTGACACACGCTCAGCAGACTACAACCAGCAGTGGTTGAAGAACTAACTGTAGCGTGAATTGCACTCAAAAAAAGAGACCTCACAGACTGCCGTGAAACTGCAGACAACTGTTCACTAGCTCTGAAAGGCTCCTTTATGTACTTCTATAGTGTTTGCAACCATGTATTGGATACGGATTGGAAGTGCGTCACACTAATAGATTTGAGTTTTTTGAAATAGAATGGAGCAGCACCAATTAGACAAAAATGTCAAGGATGAGGCAGTGACACACGCTCAGCAGACTACAACCAGCAGTGGTTGAAGAACTACCTGTAGCGTGATCTGCACTCAAAAAAAGAGACTCACAGACAGCCGTGAACACTGCAGACAACTGTTCACTAGCCCTGAAAGGCTACTTTATGTACTTATATAGTGTTTGCAACCAATGTATTGGATACGGATGGAAGCTCGTCACACTAATAGATTTGAGTTTTTTTTAAATAGAATGGAACAGTGTTATGATTTGGTAGCTGATGAGTGCAGGTAAAAAAGGCAATACACCAGAGCAGTTGGAATCTATGAGATTGCAGTACCTGACTAACCACCACAACTAGAGGCAGCCGTGGAGCATTCCTACGTTGGTCCTAGACGCCTCGTCACAGCCTGAGAAACTAACTACACCTAAAGATAGAAATAGGAAAGCTATCTGCCCCGGAGCAGAACCCCAAAGATAATAGAAAGCCCCCAAACATATAATGGCGGTTAGACAAGATGAAATACTGACACAGAAAGAAAATAGTATGAGCAAACGCTGGGGCCCAAACTAACTAAATAGAAAAGGATAGGAAGGGTACTTACTGCAATCCCAGAAAACCCTGAAAGGCACCAACTCTACTAATTTCAAAAACACCTGAGATCACACGACCTCTACCACCTAAATTAGTTCTCTGGTGTAACAAAATCAAAACAGCAGCCACTGAAAAAACTGGAAAAAGCAAAAGTACAAACAACAGTGGCTGAATAAAACTGAGAGGGCAAAAGCCCCCGGAGGGGACCCTGAAGGCCCCCACAGAAGTGCAGGACAAAATGCAAAAATATAGCACAAACACAAAAGAAGAAAAAGTCTTATCTGTTAGCAGGAGATACAGACACGACACAGCAGGCTACAAGGGAAACTGGAATAAAGGATTCAGACCAGAACAATTGATCACCGGCAACCCTGATGGGAAGGTGACTCCCTTATATAAGACCAGTCAGTAACACCTGATTCCCAGTCCTCACAATCTTCACTGGACAGACTAGCACTGCTAGTAACCACCAGAGGGAGCCTCTGCTCAGAACTCATCTCAAACCCATTCACAACAGTACCCCCCCTTGAGGAGGCGTCACCGAACCCTCATTTGAGCAACCAGGTCGGTCAGGATGAGTTCTATGATACGCACGGATAAGTCTCCTAGCATGGATGTCCGAAGCAAACACCCAAGAATTGTCTTCATGACCATAACCTCTCCATTTAACCAAATACTGGAGTTTCCGTCTAGAAAAACGAGAATCTAATATTTTCTCAACCACATACTCCAGATTGCCCTCAACCAAAACAGGGTCAGGAGGCACAGCAGCAGGAACCACTGGCTCAACAAACCTCTTCAACAAGGACTTGTGGAACACGTTATGGATCTTAAATGTCCCTGGAAGAAGCAAACGAAAAGAAACAGGATTAATAATCTCCATGATCTTATAAGGTCCAATGAACCTAGGCTTAAATTTAGGAGATGCCACTCTCATAGGAATATTCTTTGAGGACAACCAGACCAAGTCCCCCACTTTAAACCGAGGACCATCAGTCCTATGCCGGTTAGCAAACCGCTGGGCCTTGTCCTGAGAGAGGGACAACCTCTCCACTACCTGGTCCCAAATCTGTTGCATACGCTCCACAACAGAGTCAACACCTGGACAGACAGAAGCCTCCGTCTGTCCTGAAGAAAATCGAGGGTGAAACCCAGAATTACAGAAAAACGGAGACATCAAAGTGGCAGAGCTAGCCCTATTATTAAGAGCAAACTCAGCCAAAGGCAAAAAAGAGACCCCGTCATCCTGATCAGCAGACACAAAGCATCTTAGATAAGTCTCCAATGTCTGGTTTGTTCTCTCAGTTTGACCATTGGTCTGAGGATGAAATGCCGAGGAGAAAGACAATTGAACACCCAGTTTAGAACAAAAAGTCCTCCAAAATCTGGAAACAAACTGGACTCCTCTGTCAGACACAATGTTCTCAGGAATGCCGTGTAAACGAACCACGTGCTGAAGGAACAACGGCACCAATTCAGAGGAGGAAGGCAACTTAGGTAATGGCACAAGATGTATCATTTTGGAAAACCTATCACAAATTACCCAGATGGTGGTCATTCTCTGAGAAACAGGAAGGTCGGAAATGAAATCCATAGAGATATGGGTCCATGGTCTCTTGGGCACAGGTAATGGCATCAACAAACCACTAGAGCCAGAGCAAGGCTTGGAGCGAGAGCAAGTCCCGCAGGACTGCGCAAATTCCCTGACATCACGAGACAAGGTAGGCCACCAAAAGGACCGACTAACCAAGTCTCTGGTACCAAAAATTCCGGGATGCCCAGCCAATGCGGAACAATGAATCTCAGACATCACACTCTTTTTCCACTGATCCGGGACAAACAATTTTCCAACCGGGCAGCGCTCGGGCCTATCCTCCTGACACCCCTCCAGAGCAAGTCTCAAATTGGGCGAGATGGCGGAAAGATCTACACCCTCTTTCAAAATAACAGAAGGATCAGATAACTCAGGAGAGTCCGCAAGGAAGCTCCTCGAGAGGGCATCCGCCTTAACATTCTTAGTGCCAGGAAGAAAGGAAACCACAAAATTAAAACGTGTGAAAAACAAGGCCCACCTGGCCTGTCTAGGATTGAGTCGCTTGGCAGATTCCAGATAGACCAGATTCTTATGGTCCGTAAGGACCACCACCTGATGTTTGGCTCCCTCCAGCCAATGTCTCCACTCTTCAAAAGCCCACTTCATGGCCAATAACTCCCGATTACCCACGTCATAATTACGTTCAGTAGGAGAAAATTTTCGAGAGAAAAAGGCACAAGGGTTACTTTTAGAGGTCTCTGGATCTTTTTGGGACAAAACGGCACCTGCCCCAATTTCAGAGGCATCAACCTCCACCTGAAATGGAAGAGAAACATCAGGCTGCCGTAGAACAGGAGCAGAAGTGAATCTCTGCTTAAGTTCCTGAAATGCAGAGACTGCCTCAGGAGGCCAATTCACCACATCAGAACCCTTTCTGGTCAAATCAGTTAATGGTTTAACAATAACCGAGAAATTACCAATAAATTTACGATAAAAATTGGCAAAACCCAAAAATCTCTGAAGAGCCTTTAATGAAGTAGGTTGGACCCAATCACAGATGGCCTGAACCTTGACCGGGTCCATTTCAATAACAGATGGGGACAAAATGAATCCCAGAAATGAGATCCTCTGTACGCCAAAAAGACACTTTGATCCCTTCACATACAGAGCATTCTCTCTCAAAATCTGGAATACAGTTCGAACATGTTTCACATGAGAGTCCCAGTCATTAGAAAAAATCAAGATATCATCCAAATAAACAATCAGAAATTTGTCCACAAAATCTCTGAAAATGTCATTCATGAAGGACTGGAAGACGGAAGGAGCATTAGTGAGCCCAAAGGGCATCACCAGGTACTCAAAATGCCCTTCAGAGGTATTGAATGCCGTCTTCCATTCATCCCCGTGCTTAATGCGAATAAGGTTATACGCCCCCTGAGGTCAAGCTTGGTAAACCAAGTAGCGTTTTTCACCCTGGAAAACAGATCAGAGATCAAGGGTAACGGATATTGATGTTTCACAGTGATATTGTTCAAGAGACGATAATCAATACACGGCCTTAATGAACCATCCTTTTTGGCCACAAAGAAAAAACCGGCACCTAAGGGTGAAGAGGATGGTCTGATATGACCCTTCTCCAATGATTCCTTGATATAAGACCGCATAGCGTCATGTTCAGGTACAGACAAGTTAAAAAGGCGACCTTTAGGGAATTTACTACCAGGCACTAATTCAATAGCGCAGTCATAGCTCCTATGGGGAGGCAAGGATGCAGATTTACTTTCGCTAAACACATCAGAAAAATCAATCAAAAAGTCAGGAACATCCTGAGCCTGGGGGGAGGCAGAAAAAACAGGAGTGTTGGTATTAACACATTGGCAGCCCCAACTGGTTACAGACACAGATTTCCAATCCAAAACAGGATTATGAGACTGTAACCAAGGGAAACCCAGCACGATAATGTCATGCAGATTATACAGAACCAAAAATTTGCAGCACTCCTGGTGATCATGTTCAACCCTCATTATCACCTGAGTAGAAAACTGGGGTTTATTCTCAGCCAAAGGGGTAGAATCGATCCCCAGTAGGGGAATAGACTTCTGCAGGGGTACCAAGGGAAACCCACAACGTTTAGCAAAATCATAATCCATCAGGTTAATAGCTGCTCCAGAATCAACGAAAGCCTGAGCAGAAAATGAGGACAGAGAGCATATCAGAGTGACAGTTAATAAAAACTTAGTCTGAACACTACCCAAGACAACTGAGCGTGCAAAACGTCTTCCCCGCTTAGGGCAGACTGAAATAGCATGAGAGGCATCACCACAGTAGAAACATAACCATTGCGCCTTCGAAACCCATGACGCTGTGCCCCAGACACCACTCCATCACACTGCATGGGCTCAGAAGCTGGTTCACAAGGCAACACCATTCCACGCATACTTCTCCGCTCACGCAAACGTCTGTCAATTTGAATCGCTAATGACATAGAATCATTGAGACCAGAGGGGACAGGGAATCCCACCATAACATCCTTTACATTATCTGACAGACCCTTCCGGAAAAGGGCTGCCAAAGCGTCGTCATTCCATTTGGTCAGGACTGCCCACCTACGGAATCTCTGACAGTATAACTCAGCGTCCTCAAGCCCCTGATTTAATGCCAACAAGGCTTTTTCAGCTTGATCAGTGACATTAGGCTCATCGTACAATAACCCCAAAGCCTGAAAAAATGCATCATAATCACTCAAAACAGGATCCCCAGGTGTCAGGGAAAAAGCCCAATCCTGAGGATCGCCGCGCAGGAGAGAGATGACAATTTGAACCTGCTGCGCTGCGTTCCCTGAGGACCTAGACTTCAAGGCAAAAAACAATTTACAATTATTTTTGAAATTCTGAAACTTAGCTCGATCCCCTAAAAACAAATCTGGCATGGGAATCCTAGGTTCCACAACAGGCAACCTAGCAAGATAGGTAGCAATACTCTGAACCTCAGTGGCAAGCTGATCCACACGGCCAGACAACTGTGCAAACTCCATTGAGAGAAAAAAAAAATCCTCCCCAGCACCCAGAGATACAGAGGGAAAAAAATGCAACAAACAGAAAAATATCTCTGACAACTCTGACAACCTTTTTTTTTTTTTTTTCTTTCACAATATTTTTTCCCTTCTGTGAGTACCATACAATTTTCAATTTTTTGGCCGGTGATACTGTTATGATTTGGTAGCTGAGGAGTGCAGGTAAAAAAGGCAATACACCAGAGCAGTTGGAATCTATGAGATTGCAGTACCCTGACTAACCACCACAACTAGAGGCAGCCGTGGAGCGTTCCTACGTTGGTCCTAGACGCCTCGTCACAGCCTGAGAAACTAACTACACCTAAAGATAGAAATAGGAAAGCTATCTGCCCCGGAGCAGAACCCCAAAGATAATAGAAAGCCCCCAAACATATAATGGCAGTTAGACAAGATGAAATACTGACACAGAAAGAAAATAGTATGAGCAAACGCTGGGGCCCAAACTAACTAAATAGAAAAGGATAGGAAGGGTACTTACTGCAATCCCAGAAAACCCTGAAAGGCACCAACTCTACTAATTTCAAAAACACCTGAGAACACACGACCTCTACCACCTAAATTAGTTCTCTGGTGTAACAAAATCAAAACAGCAGCCACTGAAAAAACTGGAAAAAGCAAAAGTACAAACAACAGTGGCTGAACAAAACTGAGAGGGCAGAAGCCCCCGGAGGGGACCCTGAAGGCCCCCACAGAAGTGCAGGACAAAATGCAAAAATATAGCACAAACACAAAAGAAGAAAAAGTCTTATCTGTTAGCAGGAGATGCAGACACGACACAGCAGGCTACAAGGGAAACTGGAATAAAGGATTCAGACCAGAACAATTGATCACCGGCAACCCTGATGGGAAGGTGACTCCCTTATATAAGACCAGTCAGTAACACCTGATTCCCATTCCTCACAATCTTCACTGGACAGACTAGCACTGCTAGTAACCACCAGAGGGATCCTCTGCTCAGAACTCATCTCAAACCCATTCACAACAGAGCAGCACCAATTAGCCAAAAATGTCAAGGATGAAGCAGTGACACACGCTCAGCAGACTACAACCAGCAGTGGTTGAAGAACTAACTGTAGCGTGATATTCACTCAAAAAAAGAGACCTCACAGACTGCCGTGAATACTGCAGACAACTGTTCACTAGCTCTGAAAGGCTCCTTTATGTACTTCTATAGTGTTTGCAACCAATGTATTGGATACGGATGGAAGCGCGTCACACTAATAGATTTGAGTTTTTTTAAATAGAATGGAGCAGCACCAATTAGCCAAAAATGTCAAGGATGAGGCAGTGACACACGCTCAGCAGACTACGACCAGCAGTGGTTGAAGAACTAACTGTAGCGTGATCTGCACTCAAAAAAAGAGACCTCACAGACTGCCGTGAACACTGCAGACAACTATTCACTAGCTCTGAAAGGCTCCTTTATGTACTTCTATAGTGTTTGCAACCAATGTATTGAATACGGATGGAAGTGAGTCACACTAATAGATTTGAGTTTTTTTTAAATAGAATGGAGCAGCACCAATTAGCCAAAAATGTCAAGGATGAGGCAGTGACACACGCTCAGCAGACTACAACCAGCAGTGGTTGAAGAACTAACTGTAGCGTGATCTGCACTCAAAAAAAGAGACCTCACAGACTGCCGTGAACACTGCAGACAACTGTTCACTAGCTCTGAAAGGCTCCTTTATGTACTTCTATAGTGTTTGCAACCAATGTATTGGATACGGATGGAAGCGGTCACACTAATAGATTTGAGTTTTTTGAAATAGAATGAGCAGCACCAATTAGCCAAAAATGTCAAGGATGAGGCAGTGACACACGCTCAGCAGACTACAACCAGCAGTGGTTGAAGAACTAACTGTAGCGTGATCTGCACTCAAAAAAGAGACCTCACAGACTGCCGTGAACACTGCAATAACTGTTCACTAGCTCTGAAAGGCTCCTTTTGTACTTCTATAGTGTTTGCAACCAATGTATTGGATACGGATGGAAGCACGTCACACTAATAGATTTGAGTTTTTTTGAAATAGAATGGAGCAGCACCAATTAGCCAAAAATGTCAAGGATGAGGCAGTGACACACGCTCAGCAGACTACAACCAGCAGTGGTTGAAGAACTAACTGTAGCGTGATCTGCACTCAAAAAAAGAGACCTCACAGACTGCCGTGAACACTGCAGAAACTGTTCACTAGCTCTGAAAGGCTCCTTTATGTACTTCTATAGTGTTTGCAACCAATGTATTGGATACGGATGGAAGCACGTCACACTAATAGATTTGAGTTTTTTTAAATAGAATGGAGCAGCACCAATTAGCCAAAAATGAAGGATGAGGCAGTGACACACGCTAGCAGACTACAACCAGCAGTGGTTGAAGAACTAACTGAGCGTGATCTGCACTCAAAAAAAGAGACCTCACAGACTGCCGTGAACACTGCACATAACTGTTCACTAGCTCTGAAAGGCTCCTTTGTGTACTTCTATAGTGTTTGCAACCAATGTATTGGATAGGATGGAAGCGTCACACTAATAGATTTGAGTTTTTTAAATAGAATGGAGCAGCACCAATTAGCCAAAAATGAAAAGGATGAGGCAGTGACACACGCTTAGCAGACTACAACCAGCAGTGGTTGAAGAACTAATGGAGCGTGATCTGCACTCAAAAAAAGAGACCTCACAGACTGCCGTGAACACTGCACATAACTGTTCACTAACTCTGAAAGGCCCCTTTATGTGTACTTCTATAGTGTTTGCAACCAATGTATTGGATATGGATGGAAGCGCGTCACACTAATAGATTTGAGTTTTTTTAAATAGAATGGAGCAGCACCAATTAGCCAAAAATGTCAAGGATGAGGCGATGACACACCTCAGACTGACTAACCAGCAGTGGTTGAAGAACTAACTGTAGCGTGATCTGCACTCAAAAAAAGAGACCTCACAGACTGCCGTGAACACTGCAGACAACTATTCACTAGCTCTGAAAGGCTCATTTTGTACTTCTATAGTGTTTGCAACCAATGTATTGGATACGGATGGAAGCGCGTCACACTAATAGATTTGAGTTTTTTTAAATAGAATGGAGCAGCACCAATTAGCCAAAAATGTAAGGATGAGGCAGTGACACACGCTCAGCAGACTACAACCAGCAGTGGTTGAAGAACTAACTGTAGCGTGATCTGCACTCAAAAAAGAGACCTCACAGACTGCGTGAACACTGCACATAACTGTTCACTAGCTCTGAAAGGCTCTTTATGTAATTCTATAGTGTTTGCAACCATGTATTGGATACGGATGGAAGCGCGTCACACTAATAGATTTGAGTTTTTTGAAATAGAATGGAGCAGCACCAATTAGCCAAAAATGTCAAGGATGAGGCAGTGACACACGCTCAGCAGACTACAACCAGCAGTGGTTGAAGAACTAACTGTAGCGTGATCTGCACTCAAAAAAAGAGACCTCACAGACTGCCGTGAACACTGCAACATAACTGTTCACTAGCTCTGAAAGGCTCCTTTGTGTACTTCTATAGTGTTTGCAACCAATGTATTGGATACGGATGGAAGCGACGTCACACTAATAGATTTGAGTTTTTTGAAATAGAATGGAGCAGCACCAATTAGCCAAAAATGTCAAGGATGAGGCAGTGACACACGCTCAGCAGACTACAACCAGCAGTGGTTGAAGAACTAACTGTAGCGTGATCTGCACTCAAAAAAAGAGACCTCGCATACTGCCGTGAACACTGCACATAACTGTTCACTAGCTCTGAAAGGCTCCTTTGTGTACTTCTATAGTGTTTGCAACCAATGTATTGGATATGGATGGAAGCACGTCACACTAATAGATTTGAGTTTTTTAAATAGAATGGAGCAGCACCAATTAGCCAAAAATGAAAAGGATGAGGCAGTGACACACACTAGCAGACTACAACCAGCAGTGGTTGAAGAACTAACTGAGCGTGATCTGCACTCAAAAAAAGAGACCTCACAGACTGCCGTGAACACTGCAGACAACTGTTCACTAGCTCTGAAAGGCTCCTTTATGTACTTCTATAGTGTTTGCAACCAATGTATTGGATACGGATGGAAGCGCGTCACACTAATAGATTTGAGTTTTTTGAAATAGAATGGAGCAGCACCAATTAGCCAAAAATGTCAAGGATGAGGCAGTGACACACGCTCAGCAGACTACAACCAGCAGTGGTTGAAGAACTAACTGTAGCGTGATCTGCACTCAAAAAAAGAGACCTCACAGACTGCCGTGAACACTGCAGACAACTGTTCACTAGCTCTGAAAGGCTCCTTTATGTACTTCTATAGTGTTTGCAACCAATGTATTGGATACGGATGGAAGCGGTCACACTAATAGATTTGAGTTTTTTAAATAGAATGGAGCAGCACCAATTAGCCAAAAATGTCAAGGATGAGGCAGTGACACACGCTCAGCAGACTACAACCAGCAGTGGTTGAAGAACTAACTGTAGCGTGATCTGCACTCAAAAAAAGAGACCTCACAGACTGCCGTGAACACTGCACAACTGTTCACTAGCTCTGAAAGGCTCCTTTTGTACTTCTATAGTGTTTGCAACCAATGTATTGGATACGGATGGAAGCGCGTCACACTAATAGATTTGAGTTTTTTTAAATAGAATGGAGCAGCACCAATTAGCCAAAAATGAAAGGATGAGGCAGTGACACACGCTCAGCAGACTACAACCAGCAGTGGTTGAAGAACTAACTGTAGCGTGATCTGCACTCAAAAAAAGAGACCTCACAGACTGCCGTGAACACTGCAGACAACTGTTCACTAGCTCTGAAAGGCTCCTTTATGTACTTCTATAGTGTTTGCAACCAATGTATTGGATACGGATGGAACCGTCACACTAATAGATTTGAGTTTTTTGAAATAGAATGGAGCAGCACCAATTAGCCAAAAATGTCAAGGATGAGGCAGTGACACACGCTCAGCATACTAACCAGCGTGGTTGAAGAACTAACTGACGTGATCTGCACTCAAAAAAAGAGACCTCACAACGCCGAAACTGCACAACTGTCACTACTCTGAAAGGCCCTTTTGACTTCTATGTGTTTGCAACCAATGTATTGGATACGATGAAGCCGTCACACTAATAGATTTGAGTTTTTTAATAGAATGGAGCAGCACCAATTAGCCAAAAGAAAGGATGAGGCAGTGACACACGCTTAGCAGACTACACCACAGTGGTTAAGAACTAACTGAGCGTGATCTCACTCAAAAAGAGACCTCACAGACTGCCGTGAACACTGCACAACTGTTCACTACTCTGAAAGGCTCCTTTATGTACTTCTATAGTGTTTGCAACCAATGTATTGATACGGATGGAAGCGCTCACACTAATAGATTTGATTTTTTTAAATAGAATGGAGCAGCACCAATTACCAAAAATGTCAAGGATAGGCAGTGACACACGCTCAGCGACTACAACCAGCAGTGGTTGAAGAACTAACTTAGGTGATCTGCACTCAAAAAAAGAGACCTCACAGACTGCCGTGAACACTGCACAACTGTTCACTAGCTCTGAAAGGCTCCTTTATGTACTTCTATAGTGTTTGCAACCAATGTATTGATACGGATGGAAGCGCGTCACACTAATAGATTTGAGTTTTTTAAATAGAATGGAGCAGCACCAATTAGCCAAAAATGTCAAGGATGAGGCAGTGACACACGCTCAGCAGACTACAACCAGCAGTGGTTGAAGAACTAACTGTAGCGTGATCTGCACTCAAAAAAAGAGACCTCCATACTGCCGTGAACACTGCACAAACTGTTCACTAGCTCTGAAAGCCCTTTTGTACTTCTATAGTGTTTGCAACAATGTATTGGATAGGATGGAAGCACGTCACACTAATAGATTTGAGTTTTTTTAAATAGAATGGAGCAGCACCAATTAGCCAAAAATGAAGGATGAGGCAGTGACACACCTTAGCAGACTACAACCAGCAGTGGTTGAAGAACTAATGGAGCGTGATCTGCACTCAAAAAAAGAGACCTCACAGACTGCCGTGAACACTGCACAACTGTTCACTAACTCTGAAAGGCTCCTTTTGTACTTCTATAATGTTTGCAACCAGTGTATTGGATACGGATGGAAGCGCGTTACACTAATAGATTTGATTTTTTTAAATAGAATGGAGCAGCACCAATTAGCCAAAAAGTGTCAAGGATGAGGCATGACACACGCTCAGCAGTCTACAACCAGCAGTGGTTGAAGAACTAACTGTAGCGTGATCTGCACTCAAAAAAAGAGACCTCACAGACTGCCGTGAACACTGCAGACAACTGTTCACTAGCTCTGAAAGGCTCCTTTATGTACTTCTATAATGTTTGCAACCAATGTATTGGATACGGATGGAAGCGAGTCACACTAATAGATTGAGTTTTTTAAATAGAATGGAGCAGCACCAATTAGCCAAAAATGTCAAGGATGAGGCAGTGACACACGCTCAGCAGATCTACAACCAGCAGTGGTTGAAGATCTAACTGGAGCGTGATCTGCACTCAAAAAAAGAGACCTCGCATACTGCCGTGAACACTGCACATAACTGTTCACTAGCTCTGAAAGGCTCCTTTGTGTACTTCTATAGTGTTTGCAACCAATGTATTGGATATGGATGGAAGCACGTCACACTAATAGATTGAGTTTTTTGAAATAGAATGGAGCAGCACCAATTAGCCAAAAATGAAAGGATGAGGCAGTGACACACGCTTAGCAGACTACAACCAGCAGTGGTTGAAGACTAACTGGAGCGTGATCTTGCACTCAAATAAAGAGACCTCACAGACTGCCGTGAACACTGCACATAACTGTTCACTAGCTCTGAAAGGCTCCTTTGTGTACTTCTATTGTGTTTGCAACCAATGTATTGGATATGGTTGGAAGCACGTCACACTAATAGATTTGAGTTTTTTTAAATAGAATGGAGCAGCACCAATTAGCCAAAAATGAAAAGGATGAGGCAGTGACACACGCTTAGCAGACTACGACCAGCAGTGGTTGAAGAACTAACTGTAGCGTGATCTCACTCAAAAAAGAGACCTCACAGACTGCCGTGAACACTGCACATAACTGTTCACTAGCTCTGAAAGGCTCCTTTATGTACTTCTATTGTGTTTGCAACCAATGTATTGGATACGGTTGGAAGCATCACACTAATAGATTTGAGTTTTTTAAATAGAATGGAGCAGCACCAATTAGCCAAAAATGAAAAGGATGAGGCAGTGACACACGCTAGCAGACTACAACCAGCAGTGGTTGAAGAACTAACTGTAGCGTGATCTGCACTCAAAAAAAGAGACCTCACAGACTGCCGTGAACACTGCATACAACTGTTCACTAGCTCTGAAAGGCTCCTTTGTGTACTTCTATTGTGTTTGCAACTAATGTATTGGATACGGATGGAAGCACGTCACACTAATAGATTTGAGTTTTTTTAAATAGAATGGAGCAGCACCAAGTAGCCAAAAATGAAAAGGATGAGGCAGTGACACACGCTTAGCAGACTACAGCCAGCAGTGGTTGAAGAACTAACTGGAGCGTGATCTGCACTCAAAAAAAGAGACCTCACAGACTGCCGTGAACACTGCACACAACTGTTCTCTAGCTCTGAAAGTCTCCTTTGTGTACTTCTATAGTGTTTGCAACCAATGTATTGGATACGGATGGAAGCGCGTCACACTAATAGATTTGAATTTTTTGAAATAGAATGGAGCAGCACCAATTAGCCAAAAATGAAAAGGATGAGGCAGTGACACATGCTTAGCAGACTACAACCAGCAGTGGTTGAAGAACTAACTGGAGCGTGATCTGCACTCAAAAAAGAGACCTCACAGACTGCCGTGAACACTACACACAACTGTTCACTAGCTCTGAAAGGTTCCTTTATGTACTTCTATAGTGTTTGCAACCAATGTATTGGATACGGATGGTAGCCCGTCACACTATAATTTCAATTGAATGGAGCAGCACCAATTCCACAAAAGAAAAAAAAAATGAGTCAGTGAGTGACACGTGCAGATGACTACAAACAGCGGTGGATGCAGAGCAAACTGCAGCGTCACCTGCACTCACACACAGACCTTGCACAGAGCTGTGAAAACAGCACTGCAAGGAAAAAGGAAGATTTACACAGCAGTTTCTCAAATAGCCTGCCTACAGAACAATTCACAAAAACGCTATTTCTAACTGTCCCTCAGATTCAGAAGAGCAGCGTTCTGTCCCTAACTGAATTCACAGCACAGTGAAGCCAAAATGGCGGCGGCGCCTTTTATAGTGCATTCTGACATCATTTCAGCAGCCAATCACAGCCATGCCATTAGTTAACATGACCGCAGCATTACAGAATGTGCCCACACTTCTTAGGATTCCTCATTGGCTGCATAAAATTACACTGCCTCTCAAAGAATTATGGGAACTTCCGATTCCGGTATACGATATAGGAAAAGTATCGAACTAAGCATCGGAATTCCGATACAGCGAATATCGGCCGATACCCGATACTTGCGGTATCGGAATGCTCAACACTAGCAGAGATGCTTACCTGTCTGAAAAGGCCTCAATACTGATGCACTCTGTCAGTGCATCAGTATTGAGGCCTTTTCATACAGGTAAGCACCTCTGCCTGTTTTTTTTTATTTATTTCATAGTATCCTGTCCCAGAATAGAGTAACTCTTTAAAGAGATAGGAGGAATTAAGTTATTCACTTTTTTATTTCAAAGGGACCCTGTCATCTGACTCATGCAGCCCAAACAGAGGCAGCATGGAACTCCTCTAGTAATGCAGGGAAGAGTTGGCCAAGGGCAGCACCAGACTCTATGTTCTCTGGTCCATGAAGAGAAACCAAAGGATATGGTGTGGTGAAGCACCCTCACAGTGAAGACATGGTAACAAAGAATATAGACAACCAGAGAGGGGCGCGTGGTTGAGATTCCCCTGTGCCGGTTTATGCTCCCAGGTAATTTTTGTATTTTATGCCGATCGCCATATACCCCAATTTGGGTTAGCTATTCTATCATTTTCTGGTTTCTCCAGCACTTTTACTTGGATCACATTTATTTGGCACTGTGTGACTCTTTTAAATAATTGATTCTAGTCTGCACTATGTTGCACATTATCTGGGCACTTGCTTTTTAGCGTTGCACACTTGCATATAATTTTGTTATAGCTCCCATAGAGGTTATTAGACTGGCTGTGTATATTTACCTGGTTATATTTTGAGCATTTCATTATTTATTTTCTCCAGCATATGTACATTCTGGGTTTCTCATCATTATTTTTTAACATTAAAATTATTAACTATTTCTTATTGTATTTTGTTGTGCTATTTGTATAATAATAAAATATTTTTATTGGTGCACATTTCTCTGGTTGTCTATATTCTTTGTTACCCTGTCTTCACTGTGAGGGTGCTTCACCACACCATATCCTTTGGTTTCTCTTCATTTTACCGGATGGTCTGCCATCCTTTTCTAGGAATTCTTGGGGCATAATTAAGTATATTTATTATTTTGGTTTTATTTATTTTATTATATATTATTTATCTCCAATTTTCCTGTTATATATGTTCTCTGGTCCATGGTCTAACCATATCTTCTCTGACACTCCTGAGCATTTTATTGAAAAACATACAAACCAGAAATAATATAGGCAGACTTTAATTCATGCTGCTTGTGGTTTTAGGCAGTAAAATCAGATGACAAATTTCCTTTAAAATGCAAATTGAAGGCCCTAGGCAGTAATTGCCCACAATCATGCATATCTACACCTTGATTTGTACCAAACTTTATCAGTTTCTACTGTTGCAAACTATGTAGAGTGAAATTTAGACTATTGAAGCTTACCTCAGGATATCTATTATTCCTTTCCTACTAGATAGAAAAGTTCTGCTCTGAGCAAGCTGTAATGGTCAACCCCATCCTCATCACAATTTTCACATTTTTGGATATTTATGTTCACATTAAATCTTTAAATAATAGTGTAAATTGTAAATGAGTGTACTCAGTGAAAAAACTAATTGATAAATAGTAATCTTTAAAAAATATTTAAATAGTCACTGTCATTTTAGCAAACTTTGCATTAATAAATAGTGCAGACAAATATAATACATGTTGCAATATATTTTGCCAGATAAATGTGTTTCTTTCTTCACTCATGAGACACTTCTAGCACTCCCCATTGCCTCTGTAACTCACCATCCATTTAGAAGAAACAGCGCAAATCTATCTTGGTTAAAGCAAGATGTAATGAAAGTACAGTGAAATGACATGTTATATAGCCTATTGAAGTCTTTGAAGAAGGGTGTGGAAGTATTCAGCACAGCAAGAGACAAATAGTCATGGACAGCTTTAACTGCAGCTTCAAGCAGATGATTAAACTCCCTATGAAGCTTGATTCACAGCCACACCACTCAGTACCCCCATATATTATCTTACAGAATGGTGCTGCCGCATCTGTCTCATGAGCAACAAGAAAAAAAGAACAGGAATCTATTCCCTCCTTGTGTACTGTATTTGGAAGAAATCATAGCAGCTAGATTCCTCCTACCAGCTCATAGAAAACTGAAAACCAGAGCTAAGGCCTGCAGAGGGGAAACTATTGAAAAATGCAAGAAAGTTATAAAAAGACCAAAAATAGTGTTATTCCTTATGTATGTACAAATGATAAGTAACTTCAAAGAAAAATGAAGTGACAGGTATGCCTTAACCCTAGAAAGCATAGTATAACTTTTAAATTTGGTTTCAGTACACTAATTATGGATATATTTAAAGGCTTGGATGACTAATGTATATTTCTATATATACAGGGAAATATTTTAAATCAAAATTGAACACATCCTACACCATTTACAAATAAATTGATGAACTTATTTAGTTGACAAATATCACTCCTTTAATCTGTGGTGTGGACCCTTTAGAAATAATGCATGGTCACTATTCAGATGAATGGCTGTCCTTGGAAGTTCACCAGAAAAGAAGCCACTTACAAAGATTGGATCCTCGCACTTGGGGTTCCTTTACATTGACATGTTAAAAAAAAATATGGACAATGGACAGGAGTTACGTACCTTCATTAAACAGATGCTTCTTTACTCCTATATTTTTTAGCATTAAAGCATTTTGATGAGGGTAAATATGATATGCCATTTATTTTCCAAAATGTATTTCTCTCTTCTATAAAATATAATTTTTACATAATTAATATATTTAAATTGAAAATATAAATGTAAATATTATAAAGTAACTAAATGTATGAATTTTGCTGTGGTGTCAGGTAATTTTAGCAATGATTTATTTAATGAATTGCCCTCTTAACTGTCAGACACACATTTGCTAGACAGGGAAATAAAGAAAGGAAGAAAGCATCAAATGCTACAAGTCAATGAACCATGGTCCTTGTGGTTACAGTAGCTTCCATGCTGTGAACTCCAAGGCTTTCTAGCTTCATTTAGCAGCCTTCTCTGTGGCATTTAGATCCCCGAGGTCTAGAAAACAGGCATAACACTCGTTTGTAAGAGAACAAATACAAGCCGTCTGGAACTCCCAAGCAAACACACAGGTGTCCCATTTAATCTCCACAGCGCATCAGACACTGAAATTCAAGATATGACATGTTGAAGATGACAAACAAGGCTGCATATGTACTGAAGGCAAGCAACTGATTCCCATAAATAGGTTTAAATGCATGAAAATGTCAAATCAAGCACTTCAAAATGTTCTAATCACAAAAAAACATGCTTGGCATAGATACAGTAAGATACCTAGACATTAAAGATGAGTGGATAGATCCACCAAATGTGGAATTTATTATTATTTCAAGATCTATTAATTAAAATGTAGTTGTTCATGGGAAAACCCTTTAAACCCCTTCACTACAGGGCCAATGTTAATTTTTGTGCTTCCGTTTTTCCTCCCTTTCTTCCTAAAACAATACTCTTTTATTTTTTTGTACACGTATATGACGGCTTTTTTACTGCGGGATGAATTGTACTTTTGAATGGCACCATTCATTTTACCACATAGTGTAGTGAAAAAATTGAAAAAAAGTGAGGGGAAAATTGTGAGACAAACGTACTTCTGACAGTAATGTTTGAAAATTGTTTTTACGGTGTACATTTTGTTGCAAAAATGTTTCTGCAATATGATTCTCTCATCATTTCAATTACTGTGAGAACCAACATGTCCAGTTTTTTCATTAATTTCAGTGATGAAAAAAATCAGAGGTTTGCAAAAAAAAATTGGGGGGGCTCTGTCGCTATTTTCTGAGACCCATATCATTTTATTTTTCATTCGATGGAAATGTCTGATGGCTTATATTTTGCTAGATGGTGATTTGTTAATACCATTTTGGGATAGATTTGACTTTTTGATCACTTGTTACAGCCTTTTTGTGGTATTGCATTGACCAGAAAAAAAGTAATTTTGCCGTTCTTTAATTTTTTTCGTCTACAGTTTTTACTGGTGAGGTTAATAGTTTCATATTTCCATATATCGTACGTTTCTGAGTGCAGCGACACCACATATGTGTATTTTTTAATATCTTTATTTTCAATAGGGGAAAAGAGTGGTGATTTGAACTTTTAGCTTTTTTATCATATTTTAAAACTTTTCTTACTTTTCACTGTTATTATTAACCCTTTAGAAGACTTGAAGATGCAATTGTCCTATCGCTTCTGTTATATACAGCGATGCCACAGCATCACTCTATTTAGCAAAAATTATGGTCTCCTTTGAAGCCCTGACACAGGTGGGGTTTCAAGGAAGCTCCCTAGTGACAGTATTGGGGGTCATCAGCTGACCCCCAGCTGTTCTGACAACCCATCGGCGACCCATGATCACAATTAAGTGCATGCAGGTGAGGCTTGATAAATTTTAATGTCAGAGTTTGATAGCGGCATTTAACAGGTTTGCAATTGTTAGTGGCAGGTCCCAGCTGTAATACACAGCCATCACCTGCCATGTATGGGGCGAGTTCACTGCTATAGCTCACTTCATACACCAGCTTCCGATTTGCGTAGTACATGCTTAGCCATTGTTTGAAGGAGTTAAATTTCCCGTGAAATGTTTTAAACTTTAAACACCATAGAATAAAGAAAGTGCAAGAGAACAAGGGCCGTTAGCCTTCAGAAAAGCAAGAAATGTCACAATAACAAAATCACTTCCTCAGACCATCAGGAATTTGATGCTTAACTTCTTTCCGACATCAGGCATAAATATACGGACTCCCTCCCTATGATTTGGGCTCCGGCGGTGAGCCCACATCTTTCCCGACACATGTCAGCTGTTTTGAACATCCGCCGGGTGGAATCACGATACACCAGTGGATATTAACCCATTAAATGCCGCTCTCAAACTGCGACAGCGGCATTTAACATGCGCTTCCGGCAATAGCCACCGAAATCCACACCATCGGTCACCTTCATCACGTGATCGTGGGTCACCGATGGGTTGGCATGACAACCAGAGGTCTCCTGCAGACCTCTATGGTTGTCAATGCCGGATTGCTATGAGCACCGCCCGAAACCTTATGGAGGAAGTTGAAGTTCGAGTTGCTAAGCTACAACCTCAACTTCTTAATGATTTAGAGATGATCTGCAAAAGAGGAGTGGACCAAAATATATTTTCGCTGATTCTTAAAACCAACTTATCACTGGCCTTTTTTGTGACGTGAATAATTTGATATTATCATTGCTTCTCACTATTGTTATCTCCTGATCACCTACCTCACTAAAGTGTCACACATTAGTGTGTGATGCGAGAAACTCGCGCGAGTCTCTCGCATCAACACCCAGCACTGCCACTGGCACTCGGCACTGGGGTCTGCGGCTGCATAGAAATACATGTAGCCACACACTCCGGTCTAAGTAACGGCGTCAGTGCCGGGTGTTGATGCAAAAGACATGTGCGAGTTTCTCGCATCACACTTGCAAGTGTGACACCAGCCTAAGGTGTTTATATCTTTATATCTATAGGGTCAGAAAAGGAAAGCTGTCGAGGAGAAGGGGGCCTATAGAGCTGAGATATTTTACCTTGGAAATATATATCCATAATTCTATAATTACAACCTATCTTAACGTCGAAAGTGGTGGTCAGTTTTTTTTGTAGTATACTTTTGGACGTTTTGACTGCCTCTTTTCTGATGGAGCACTCCTCCCATTAGTCTGTTTTCAACTAGTGCTGTATGGTCCTTGTCCTTTTAATTTGTAGGCTTATAGCCTAGAAGAGACTGTTGCTAAATATTTGGTTAGCATCCCATCAAAAAGGTACTTTTTGTCATGTCTGGTGAGTTCTAATGAATTGGCCAATTTATGTGCTAAGTACCTTTATTTTTATGAGTATATTCTATATAACAGTAATGCTGTCTAGGTTTCATATATTCAATGTTTGCATACGTCTTAGTGCTTACAGAGTGCTGCTATAATCTTTTGTTAGCATAACTATAATCTTTCTTAATGTCTTGACTACAAATTCTGACTTATGCTACCTACTGCCAACCATTCTCTACAAATTCATTGTTTTGATATGTACTGAAAATACAATGAAGTCTTCAGACAGAAAAAGAAACCTTATTAGTTATTGCCTCTGGCGACTTAACAATCAAATGTTCCTGCAATTACATTCTGCTACACATCCTTTGTCTCATCTTGTTAAATATGTTATAAAAAGAAGATATCTAAACTGGTGCTTTGAATTTTAATCTGTTTGTTGTGGTAATGTTCTCTATATTTCTATCATTGATTTAGATGTTGCATAGAAGAGTTAATAATAACCTTTTACAAAATTGTTATGATTTGTTGTGAAAAAAAAAGATGAAATATTTTCATCCTTGGTATATTTATTTATCAAACTGAAGATACCTCGGGTAAAAACTAGATAGTAAATAATTATACCTAGGATGAAAATATTTTATATTTTTCAAAATAAACAGAACAGTTTTGAAGAGTTTTGGAATGGTTGTTAATAGGGATGGATGAGTGAATAGCTTCGGATAAGTCCTTATCCAGGTAGCCATAGTGCTGACCAAATAGCGCATGGCCATTGGGGCCTGGATAATCAGCTGTTCGGCACCGCAGCTGCATGTGTCGTGGCTGTATGACAGTCACATCACATGCATGGAGAGCCCAACAAACAGGCTATCCATGTGACTGTCACACAGCCGCGACACATGCAGCTGCGGCGCCAAACTGCTAATTATCCAGAGCGTTCCAGGTAACCGGGTTTCCGATGCAGCTATTCAGTAAGAGTCATAGCTATCCGATAAGGACTTATCCGAAGCTATTCGCTCAACCCTAGTTGTTAACTAATATATAAAAAACATTCACGAAGTGACTGTCCTAGTATGACGAGACCCGACGGTTGGTCGGTCACCAAATGGCAAAACACAAGGGAACACCAGTGACACAATTACAACGTGAGCTATGCGGTAGGGAACGGGGGAATGGATACCTCCTGCACTCATCTAAGGATGTGCCCTGATCTCCCTATCGTCCCTATATGGGTTCTTCCACCCGGGCGCCGAGCAGGATACCTATAACCCTTACCGGCCCTGTTCTAATCCCTAGTTAGAGAGCAGGCCGGCGAGAGCATTAGTAACACCACTGCACTAATAAAACACAGGGGGAAGAAACAGACAACTAAAGGATAAAGGCAACAAAAACATCACACTTATTTTTCTCTGCTGTAATACACAGCACAGCAGAGAAAGGCACCAGATCACAGTATTCAGCAGAAGCACTGCTGCACCAGAAAGCTCCTGTGTCCAGCTTGGTTGGTCTCCAAAAGGACCTGTATCACCAACAGTCAGCGATGCATCAGGTGACTCTATAAAGGATGGTGGGAGTGGTCACTTCCTACATCAGCTGACTCAGCAGCACTGCAGTAATGCTATTATACAGCAGACCACCGGGGGGGAAAAACAGACATTAACCCCCGATGGCCTGAAAGAAAAATTTTTAATAAGAAAAGTCAGATCTGCCACAGATCCAAAAATGGATTGTGACAGTACCCCCCTTTCAATGAGGGGCCTCTGGACCCTCAACACCGGACCACACCAGAAAACAACCTATGGTGAGTATGCCTCGATCCACCAGAGTTCACCTCGGCAGTAACCTGACGTTAAGATTTATGGCAAACGCAGCTAGATAGTAATGAACGTAGGCTCTGGAGTTGCCACAAATCTCCAGAGCGCCGACCTGGGGAATGAGTTGTGTACCTGCATTACTGGGGGTAACTCCAGCTGGAAAGTCCCCTGGCCGAAATGGCAGACACCCGATAAGGCCCGATCACCCTGGAACTCCAGACCCCAGCAGCACACTTCCACCAGATGTTTTTGGTGGACACCCACACATACTCATTCACACAAAGGTCCAGACCTGAACGTTTATTGCCACACATACGTTTGCCACAAGATGGTGAACTCTTCGAGGAACTGACAACAGAGGCGTCCCCTCTGTTGCCACACTCACAGCCTCACAATGCTCAGAGGGAACCATCACCTCCCCTGGCCCCTCCTCCTAAGAGGACTTCGACACTCAGGGTTAGCTTGTGGTGAGGTTTGAGACTTGCCCCTGGAGCGCCCCCTAGGGCCGTGGGGTACTCAGACCCGGGTCGGACAGTTCTTAAAGGAGAAGTGTCACGGTAGCAGTGACACAATCTGTGGCCCTGGGTGTCCAATAGAAATGAAAAAATAAAAAGGGGATAGTTTTTAGGGGATTAGTTCATGACGCCACACGTGGTGTTTTCTATAGCATTGTGTAATGCAGTAGATAAGCCCCTGATGTAACCTGAAAGATAAAAAAAATGAGTTATATTATACTCACCCGGGGGGCGGGTCCAATGCAGTCCGGTCCAATGGGCGTCGCGGTCTGGGTTCGGAGCCTACCATCTTCTAGTGATGACGTCCTCCTCCTTTCTTCTGTCGCGCTCCTGCGCTGGCATACACTATCTGCCCTGTTGAGGGCAGAGCAAAGTACTGCAGTGCGCAGGAACTGGGCCTCTCTGACCTTTCCCGGCACCTGTCACTGCAGTACTCTGCTCTGCCCTCAACAGGGCAGAAAAATCAGAGTCCCTTTAAAAAGTGTTAAAGATGGTGATGGCGGTTATGGTTCAGGGCAGATGACGCAGTAATTAATTCTGAGGACACAGCAGGGTGCAGTCTTTTCAGTTTTACTCACGGTGTTGCAGGTTACAATCCCCAGCTGGGGTGCTGTGTCCTCCAGGTAGGTGGTCCAGACAGTACTCTGGTAGTTTGGGGTACACTTTGTCAGGACCCCCTTTTTGTGTTCCTTTCTCGGGCCGTCTCCCTGTGCTTGCTCCCGCCTTTCCTGCCCTGCACCTCATACACAGTGTCCCAAGCCAGCAGCCTCGGATCTTGTTGGGCACGTGCTCTAGGTCCCCTTGGTCCTATCTGGCTGCCTTTTCAGAGAATGTGTGCGGATGTGTCTGTAGTACATGCAGTTACCACAGCCTCCGGTTTGCTAGCTGAGTCCTTAGTTTCTCCACTATGCTGGGGCCAGTCCCCTACTGTGACCTGGTCCCTCCACCCAAATACGGTCGGTGTGGATTCGGGCGCAACGGATGGAATACTCACTTCCCGTGCCTCTAGGACCCCTTCTTCCTCTCTCTCACTGAAGCTTCTTTTTCTTTTTCTTTTTTCTCTCTACTGTCCTCTGGTCTAGGGACAAGCTCCTCACTTCTCCAGTCCCCAGCACAACTGACTACTCCTCCTCCTACAACCGTCACTCCTTTAAGCTCTGCCCCATCTCCACTTTCTCCACCCACACCTTCTACTTAGTCCCTCCCTGGCCTGGAGAGGTCTGGTGTTGAGTGCTAGTGTGTGGGTACCTGGCAGTGTCCCCTTCTTACCCGAGAGCGGAGTACCACACCTCTGGCTGAGGTGCAGTACCTATGTGGTGACTGGACCCTCATGGCCGCCACACCCCTACTCCCTGGCCCCACCTCTTCTGCCCCCACTGGAGAAAAAGGGGACTGTTGAAGAAATACGGCAGAGACAGTAGCCCCCGAGCAGCAGCCCTCACACGACTGATCCCAGCTGACTACTTCCCTGGACTGCCAATTTATGACCGGGTTGTGTCTTTTCAACCAAGGGAGGTCTAAAATGATGGGTGTTGGCATTTCCTCCAGGACGTAGCACGACAGAGACTCCTCATGATGAGTCCCTCTATGCTTGTGTATATCCTCTACGATTTGAGTCACCCTCTCTTCACTGAGTGGGACAGAGTCAATGGCCTGGATGCTTAGGGGTTTTGCCAGTGTCTTACTCCTCAAGCCGTGGGACTGGACAAAGTCCACCAAATTGACTCCTGCTCCACTGTCCACAAGCACCATTATTCCTTCAGTTATCCTGCCAACCACCACTTCAGCAGACAAGGTACACTGAGGGGAAAAAATGGAGGAAATATACACACCCTGGTCGCCTCCCTCCACACAACCAGGGGGACGTGGCTTCTTAGATGGTACAATTTTGGTGCGAGCTGGACAGACCCCGATAAAATGACCTGTCTGCCCACAGAAAAAACATGCCCCCACACCACAGCGAACCGCAGGCAACCCTGTTTGGGAACCAACTCCTCCCACCTGTATGGGTTCATCCACCTGCAGCGGTATGTCCTCCTCCCTAGTAAGGACTACAGGGGGCATATTTGGTGTATGCCTCTCCCTCAAGCGTCTATCCACCTAGATGGCAAGGGACATGGCAGCCTCCAACGACCTGGGAATGGCGTACTGCATCAGAGTATCCTGCAACCTTGGGGACAGATCCTGCACAAAATGACTCCTAAGAGCAGGGTCATTCCACCGTGTGTCTGTGGCCCACCTCCTGAACTCTGAGAAGTACTCCTCAGCCGGCCGACCCCCCTGCTTGATTTTACGCTGGAAGACGACATCAGGATCTCCATACATCAGCGTCAAAGCCGCAAAAAACTCGTCCACCAACCACAAAGATGGTGAATAGGTCAGCAAGGAGAAGGCCCAGGATTGGGATCATCCTTAAGAAGGGAGACTATGATTCCCACCCATTGTTCCTCACTCCCTAATGAACGAGGGCGGAGCCTGAAGTATAATTTGCAGGCTTCCTTAAACACCAGAAACATAGCTCTCCCTCCAGAAAACCGGTCAGAGAGAGATATTTTGGATTCTAGAAGAGCGTGCAACTGAGCTGAGGCCCAGATCCCTGTCAACTGCTGCAGCTGCTGCACCACCTCACCACGCAGCACCTTGAGCTCATCGATGAGGGTCTGGAGAAGTTGGGAAAAGGCATGCAATTGGGCCATGGCTCACCAGAGAAAAAAAAATGTGTCGGTTGGTGATAATGTCATGGGGCAGTAGTGGGAAAGCAGAGGATGAGAAACCTGGGCCAATGAACTGCCCCTCAGGTTAAAGGAGTGCCCTGTCTTTCCTTAACTTGTGGTACCATTGAAGATAGGGAGGCCCAAGTCACCAACCTGTCCCTGTCTCCTGTTTAGCCCTGAGCTAAACCCTCAACCCTCATCCCAGGAGGTGAGACAGGGAATAAAGTGAACTGCACCAATTCAACAAAAGGAAAGAAAAGACAGACACCACAGGGAATGGGGAACAAAAATAACACTTAGTTTTTTCTGCTGCAATGCACCGCACAGCAGAGTAAGGCACCAGATCACAGTATTCAGCAGAAGCACTTCTGCACCAGAAAGCTCCTGTGTCCAGCTCGGTTGGTCTCCAAAAGGACCTCTATCACCAACAGTCAGCTGATGCATCAGATGACTGTATAAAGGATGGTGGGAGTGGTCATCACCTACAACAACTGACCCAGCCACACTGCAGTAGTGCTATTACACCAGCAGTTCACCGGGGGAAAAACAGACATTAACCCCCGATGACCTGAAAGAAAAAAAGTTTTAATAAGAAAAACCAGATCTGTCACAGATCCAAAAAATGGATCGAGACAAAAACTTCCTTCTCCCCCCAATGGAGGTGATCTTTTTTTGTCCTTCCTCATTCTCGGATCCTCTACTAGAGGCCTGAGAGTTTGAGGTTTCTGCGCAGGATCTTAGTTGTTCCCAGCATTGTGCTTTTCTGTGCAGAGAATTCAGATGTTGCTCCTGGGATCTGTTGTAGCCATTTTTCCAATTTAGAGGTCACTGCTCTAAGTGCTCCCATCATCACTGGAATCACTGTTGCCTTCACCTTCCACATCTTCTCCAGTTCTTCTTTGAGGCCCTGGTATTTCTCCAGCTTCTCATATTCCTTCTTTCTGATGTTGCTGTCACTTGGCACTGCCGCATCACATTATCATTGCTGTCTTCTGGTCCTTGTCTACTATCACAATGTCTGGTTGATTAGCCAACACCTGCTTATCCATCTGGATCTTGAAGTCCCACAGGATTTTATCTCTTACATTCTCCATTACTTTCTCTGAGGTCTCACACCTGGACTTAGGGGGACTTAGCCTATATGCTGTGCAGATGTTTCTGTATATAATTCCAGCTACTTGGTTGTGGCATTCGGTATATGCTGTTCCTGCTTCCATTTTGCATCCTGCCACTATGTGCTGGACTATTTCTGAGGTTTCTTTGCATAGGCTGCACCTTTGGTCTTGTCTTGTGTGGTAGATTCCTGCTTCTATGGATCTGGTACTTAGTGCTTGCTCTTGTGCCGCAATGATTAGTGCCTGTGAGCTGTCTTGGAGTCCAGCTTTCTCCAGCATTTCTCCATGTCAGCCACCTCCATTATCTTTAAATGGTACATCCCATGCAGCGGCTTGTCTTGCCATGGTGCTTCATGTTCCTTTTCTTCCTTTCAGATCTGTTGTTGTTGCTGCCTTAGGCTTTCTCTCAGCATCTCATCTTTATTTGCCATTTTTCTGATGTATTCCTGGATACTCCTTGTTTCATCCATGATCGTTGCTTGGATGCTTATCACGCTTCGGCCACTCTCCTTTCTGTTGGTATACAATCTTTGGGTGTTAGACTTAGGGAGGAGACCTCCATGCATTGTAGGAGCTTTCATGTCTTCACATCTTGCAGCTTCCATCACTTCTTTTGGCCAGCACACTATACTAGCAAGGTATCTGATAACTACAAGGCATATGTTTTGATGGTGCAGATTTTATTCTTCCCAATGAGCTGGCTCTTCAGGGGCGGCTGTATTATCCTTTGATGGTATTTGGATGTTGCTGCTTTCCTTGCCTCCTCATCATGGTTACCATATCCCTGTGGGATGCTGAGGTACTTGTAGCATGTCTGTACATCTGCCATGTGCCATGCTGGTAATTCCACTCCATCAGACTTGACTACCTTGCCTCTCTTTATTACCAACCAGCCGCACTTCTCCAGTCCAAAGGACATCCCGATGTATTCGCTGTAGATCCTCATCAGGTGGATAAGTGAATTGATGTCACGTTTGTTTTTCGCATACAGTTTTATGTCATCCATGTAGAGTTTTGGTGGTGGTAGGTATTGATGCAAGTGGTTTGTTGGCATCTTCTAGCACACTGTGTAGTGGTGTTTATTTGCTGAGCCTTGGTAGTCGATCTCTTGTATTGATGATATTTAATTTATCTAAGATCTTCTGTTTCAGATCAGCTGCAGTGCTCTCTAATTGCCTGATTGGATCAGGATTTTTAGAGGGTTGTATAGAAGGGAGGACCGGGCTGCTACGGCTACTGCAGCGTCGGGTTCGAAACTGCTGGTGTCGAATCTCCTGTTCCTTGGGGGAACAAGATTGCAGCCAGAGTGAGCAATTAACCAGGGTGAAGGGGGCGTGGCCAGTCAGTGTGGGGTAAAATGGGTTGCGCGGCAACTGAAGCGGTCTTCCCTGTTATGTTTCGGTAACTGAGGAGAAATAGCAAAAAATAGCAAAAGCGGTAATACACCAGAGAGGCTGGAACATATTGGATTGCAGTAACCTGAACTAACCACACAACTAGAAGTAGACGTGGAGCGTTCCTACGGTGATCCTAGATGCCTCGTCACAGCCTGAGAGATAACTACACCTAAAGGCAGAAAGATGAAAGCTATCTGCCCCGGAGCAGATCCCCAAAGAAAATAGGAAGCCCCCAAACATGTAATGGCGGTTAGACAAGAAGAAAGCACGGACACAGACAGAAAATAGAATGAGCAAATGCTGGGGCCCAATCTGTCTAGACAGAAAAGTACAGGAAAGAATTCTGACTGCAATCCAAAAAAACCCCTAACAAAAATACCAACACTTCCGATTGCCAAAAAACCTGAGATCACACAATCACATCCACCTAAATCAGATCTCTGGTGTAACAAAACGCTATTCAGCAAATAAAAAGTAACAAAGGAGCAAAACAAAAGTGCAGACACAAACGGAGCACAATTGCAGCGCCAGACCCCAAAAGGGGATAGGCTGCAGTCCACTGCAAGCAGCAAACCAGCAGAGAAAATCAAACAGAGAAAAAAAAAAAACAGAAAAAAACACTTATCTGAAGGAGAGCAGGAAACTAGCAGTGCTTCAAGCAAGACCAGAAGGAACAATTGATAACCGGCAAGGCTGCTGGGAACTCATGCCACTAATATCCTTCCATTCAGCGCCAGCTGAAGGCCATTGAGTAATCAGTTCATTACCCTCAGGAACCACCAGAGGGAGCCCCAGCTCAGAAGCCGCCTCCAGCCTATTCACAACAGTACCCCCCTTGAGGAGGGGTCACCGAATCCTCACCTGCGCAACCAGGCCGATCAGGATGGGCTCGATGATAGGCACGGATAAGTCTCCCAGCATGAATGTCTGAAGAAAACACCCAAGAATTGTCCTCCTGACCATAACCTCTCCACTTAACCAAATACTGGAGTTTCCGTCTAGCAAAACGAGAATCCAATATCTTCTCAACCGCATACTCCAAATTGCCCTCAACCAAAACAGGGTCGGGAGGCGCAGCCATAGGAACCACTGGTTCGACAAACCTCTTCAATAAGGACTTGTGGAACACGTTATGGATCTTAAATGTCCCTGGAAGAAGCAAACGAAAGGAAACCGGATAAATAATTTCCATGATCTTATAAGGTCCAATGAACCTTGGCTTAAATTTTGGAGATGCAACATTCATAGGGATATTCCTTGAGGACAACCAAACCAAGTCCCCCACTTTAAAACGAGGACCATCAGTCCTATGCCGGTTGGCAAACCGCTGGGCCTTCTCCTGAGAGAGAGAGAGACAACCTCTCCACCACCTGGTTCCAAATCTGCTGCATACGCTGCACAATAGAGTCAACCTCCGGACAGACAGAAGCCTCCGCCTGTCCTGAAGAAAATCGAGGGTGAAACCCAGAATTGCAGAAAAATGGAGACATCAAGGTGGCAGAGCTAGCTCTATTATTAAGAGCAAACTCAGTCAAAGGCAAAAAAGAGACCCAGTCATCTTGATCAGCAGACACAAAACATCTCAAACAAGTCTCCAAGGTCTGGTTTGTTCTCTCGGTTTGTCCATTGGTCTGAGGGTGAAATGCAGAGGAGAAAGACAACTGAACACCGAGTTCAGAACTAAATGTCCTCCAAAATCTGGAAACAAACTGGACTCCTCTGTCAGATACAATGTTCTCCGGAATGCCATGAAATCAAACCACATGCTGAAAGAACAAAGGCACCAACTCGGAGGAGGAAGGTAACTTAGGTAATGGCCCAAGATGTATCATCTTGGAAAACCTATCACAGATTACCCAGATAACGGTCATTCTCTGAGAGACAGGGAGGTCGGAAATAAAATCCATAGAGATATGGGTCCATGGCCTCTTGGGCACAGGTAATGGCATCAACAAACCACTAGAGCGAGAGCAAGGCTTGGAACGAGAGCAAGTCAAGTCCCACAGGACTGCACAAAGTCCCTGACGTCACGAGACAAAGTAGGTGTCATGGGTGCATCGCCACGAAGATCGTCGAGATTGCACATTCTGACTTCTCACAGCTGAGCTGCTGTTTCTTTGTTTTTTGGTAATGTGAGAGTTAATTTTTCCTAGCTCTTTGCTAAGGCTAGGTGCAGCCTCGCCCGGCTGCTTTTGATTATGTTCTAATTAGTTTCCTTTATATTTCTGCCAGTCTGGGTGTTAGACGCCGGTGAAAGCATTCATGTAGTTCAGCAGACTGGATCGGTTCTGAGAATATTTAAGCTAAGAGTTCATTAGTTGTTTTTACTCTTATAGCTTATAGTTTATCTCTGAGACCTTAGGTGTTCCTACTGTGTGTGAGTGTTGTGTGTAAGACTTTATTTACTTTATTCCTTCTCTTTCTTGTATGTCTTTCTGTTCATTATCCGTTACCTGTTCATTCCCTTTGGTGGTATTCAGGGTCCTTCCTAGGACTAGAATACAGTTGGCAGGGATTGATAGGAGACAGGGTTTACGCTGGTGGCCTGGACCTCTGTACCTTTAACAGTACCTCCAGGTTGAGGGATTAGTTAGGACCCCAGTTTAGGGTTAGCTTAGACCCCGGTCACCCTCTAGTCGGAGACAGCGTATAACGGATTCCGTTTTGACCCACTGGACATTCTGTCAGGTAAATCTATGTTATAATATATCTATGCGCATGTGATATAGTATGTTGCCCTTTTGATATAGATTACTGACATCTCATATATATATATCTGCTATACAGCGTGACATTTTAAACCGGCCCAAAACTGAAGATTCTCCCCAGCTGTCATGGATCCAGTAGCCCAGCTGGCCCGACAGTTGCAGGGGTTGTCCATGGAATTTGCAGACATTAAGTCCAAGGTTTTGTCCCTCCCGGAGCAAACCAGATCTGAACCTAAGGTTGCTCTCCCGGACAGGTTCACTGGTGGGCGGGACAAATTTTTTACTTTCCGGGAGGCATGTAAATTGTACTTTCGGCTGCGGCCTCGGTCATCTGGGAGTGAAGAGCAGAGGGTGGGAATTGTTATCTCGCTCTTACAAGGGGACCCTCAATCTTGGGCGTTCTCTATTCCTCCAGGCTCCCCAGATCTCCAGTCAGTGGATCGATTTTTTACTGCCCTGGGTCTGGTATATGATGATCCGGATCGAGTTTCCCTTGCTGAAACAAAGTTACGTAAAATACGGCAAGGAAATCGTCAAGCGGAGGAATATTCTTCTGAGTTCCGTAGATGGGCAACAGATACTCAGTGGAATGACCCAGCTCTTAGGAGCCAGTTTTGTCAAGGGTTTCTCTGACAAATTAAAAGATGTGTTGGCTCAGTATGATTCTCCTCCATCACTGGAGGCTGCTATGGCCCTCGCTATTCGCATTGATAGACGACTTCGGGGAAGACGCGAGGTAACTCCGCCCCCCATGATGACTCCACCTACTACTAAAGTCCTTTATACTGAGGTTCCCCTGGTCTGTTCTGAGGAACCCATGCAGTTGGGAGGGACATCATTTTGTAGGAGGGAATCGGCGGTGCGCTGCAAGACTAGAAGGTGTTTCTTTTGCGGGAGAGAGGGACATTTTGTTGGGGGTTGTCCATCCCGGACCTCTTTGACCCAAGGAGTTAACCTGGGAGTCTGTATTTCGTCCCCAAATCCCTCTCAGTTTATCGTGCCTGCGGAGGTGGTGATTGGTACTAGAACTGAGAGGATTTCTGTTTTTCTTGATAGTGGGTCCGGGGCTAATCTGGTGGACGCTCGGTTTGCCCAGGTGCATGGTATGCAACTGAGTGTATTGGCCAAACCGGTCCCTATTCTCTCTATTGATTCTAGACCTCTTGGTCAAGGTAGCTTGGTTCAAGCTGTTCATAACATAGATCTTCGAGTAGGGGCAATACATAAAGAGCAATTGTCTTGTTATGTTTTGGAGGGTCTACCTACTCCTATTGTGTTGGGACTTCCTTGGTTGGCTAAACATAACCCAGTGATTGATTGGCAATCCAGAAAGATAAGCCAGTGGGGTGAATTTTGCAAGAATAACTGCATGAGCACGGTCATCGGTGCGGTTGTGCCTAGGACTTTGCCTCCTTTTCTGGAGGACTTTGGGGAGATGTTCTCTGAGGAGGGGTGTAAAGAGTTACCTCCTCATCGCGCATATGACTGCTCAATAAAGTTGCTTCCTGATGCCTTATCTCGTACTTTCCCAGGGACCGGGAGGATGGATGATCCGGTTCCTATTCCTCAGGAGGGAGTTGTAGTGTCAGCTGTATGCTCTGAGCTTGAGGGGGAGGTATTGGGGGCTCAGGGGGACGCCCCGGTGGGACTTCCAGGGAGACTGATAGTTCCAGATCAGTTAAGACTGAAGGTTACGGAGAACCGTTACAAACAGATGGCTGATAGGGGGAGAGTTTCTGGTCGAGATCTGAAGGTGAATGATCTGGTGTGGTTGTCTACCAGGAATATTAAACTTAGAGTTCCCTCCTGGAGGTTGGGTCCCAGATTCATCGGGCCGTACAGGATCAGTTCCATAATTAATCCTGTGGCATTTCGTCTGGACCTCCCTCCTACGTTTAAAAATCATAATGTGTTTCACAAGTCATTACTTAAAAAGTATGTGGCACCAGTCATACCGTCACCTCTACCTCCGCCTTCAGTGGTGGTCAATGATAACGTGGACGGACCTTTCACACAACTCACCCGGACAGACCTGGTCATGAGGGTCCGGAGGCCCCTCGTAGAAGGGGGGGTACTGTCATGGGTGCATCGCCACGAAGATCGTCGCGATTGCACATTCTGACTTCTCACAGCTGAGCTGCTGTTTCTTGTTTTTTTGGTAATGTGAGAGTTAATTTTTCCTAGCTCTTTGCTAAGGCTAGGTGCAGCCTCGCCCGGCTGCTTTTGATTATGTTCTAATTAGTTTCCTTTATATTTCTGCCAGTCTGGGTGTTAGACGCCGGTGAAAGCATTCATGTAGTTCAGCAGACTGGATCGGTTCTGAGAATATTTAAGCTAAGAGTTCATTAGTTGTTTTTACTCTTATAGCTTATAGTTTATCTCTGAGACCTTAGGTGTTCCTACTGTGTGTGAGTGTTGTGTGTAAGACTTTATTTACTTTATTCCTTCTCTTTCTTGTATGTCTTTCTGTTCATTATCCGTTACCTGTTCATTCCCTTTGGTGGTATTCAGGGTCCTTCCTAGGACTAGAATACAGTTGGCAGGGATTGATAGGAGACAGGGTTTACGCTGGTGGCCTGGACCTCTGTACCTTTAACAGTACCTCCAGGTTGAGGGATTAGTTAGGACCCCAGTTTAGGGTCAGCTTAGACCCCGGTCACCCTCTAGTCGGAGACAGCGTATAACGGATTCCGTTTTGACCCACTGGACATTCTGTCAGGTAAATCTATGTTATAATATATCTATGCGCATGTTATATAGTATGTTGCCCTTTTGATATAGATTACTGACATCTCAATATATATATCTGCTATACAGCGTGACAGTAGGCCACCAAAAGGACCGACTCACCAATTCTCTGGTACCAAAAATCCCGGGATTACCAGCCAACGCGGAACAATGAATCTCAGACATCACACTCTTCTTCCACTGGCCTGGGACAAACAATTTCCCAACAGGGCAGCGCTCAGGTTTATCCTCCTGACACCCCTCCAGAGCCAGTCTCAAATTGGGTGAGATGGCGGAAAGTACTACACCCTCTTTCAAAATAACAGCAGGATCAGATAACTCAGGAGAATCCGCAAAGAAACTCCTTGAGAGGGCATCCGCCTTAACATTCTTAGTGCCAGGAAGAAAAGAAACCACAAAATTAAAACATGTGAAAAACAAGGCCTACCTGCCCTGTCTAGGAGTAAGTCGCTTGGCTGATTCAAGATAAACCAGGTACTTATGGTCCGTAAGGACCACCACCTGATGTTTGGCTCCTTCCAGCCAATGTCTCCACTCTTCAAAGGCCCACTTCATGGCCAATAACTCCCGATTACCCACGTCATAATTACGTTCAGTTGGAGAAAACTTTCGAGAGAAAAAGGCACAAAGGTTACTCTTAGAGGTCTCTGGATCCCCTTGGGACAAAACGGCACCTGCCCCAATTTCAGAAGCATCAACCTCCACCTGAAACGGTAGAGAAACATCAGGCTGCCATAGAACAAGAGCAGAAGTTAATCTCTGCTTAAGTTCCTGAAACGCAGAAACTGCCTCAGGAGGCCAATTCACCACATCAGAACCCTTTTTGGTCAAATCAGTCAATGGTTTAACAATACCGGAGAAAATACCAATAAATTTACGATAAAAATTGGCAAAACCCAAAAATCTCTGAAGAGCCTTTAATGAAGTAGGTTGAACCCAATCACAGATGGCCTGAACCTTGACCGGGTCCATTTCAATAACAGACGGAGACAAAATGAATCCCAGAAATGAGACCTTCTGTACGCCAAAAAGACTCTTTGATCCCTTCACATACAGTGCATTCTCTCTCAAAATCTGGAACACAGTCCGAACATGTTTCACATGAGAGTCCCAGTCGTTGGAAAAAATCAAGATATCATCCAAATAAACAATCAGAAATTTATCCACAAAATCCCTGATAATATCATTCATGAAGGATTGGAAGACGGAAGGAGCATTAGTGAGCCCAAAAGGCATCACTAGGTACTCAAAATGCCCCTCTGGGGTATTAAACGCCGTCTTCCATTCATCCCCGTGCTTAATGCGAATAAGGTTATACGCCCCCTGAGGTCAAGCTTGGTAAACCAACTAGCACTTTTCACTCTGGAAAACAGGTCAGAAATCAAGGGTAACAGATATTGATATTTCACAGTGATCTTATTCAGCAGGCGATAATCAATACACGGCCTCAATGAACCATCCTTTTGGCCAAAAGAAAAAAACGGCGCCCAAGGGTGAAGAGGATGGTCTGATATGACCCTTTTCCAATGACTCCTTGATATAAGATCGCATAGCATCGTGTTCAGGTACAGATAAGTTAAAAAGGCGACCCTTAGGAAATTTATCACCAGGCACTAACTCAATAGCGCAATCGTAGCTTCTGTGAGGAGGTAAGGACGCAGACTTAATTTCACTAAATGCATCAGAAAAATCAGTCAAAAAGTCAGGGACATCCTGAGACTGGGGAGAGGCAGAAAAAACAGGAGTGTCAGTATTAACACATTGGCAACCTCAACTGGTCATAGACACAGCTTTCAAATCCAAAAGAGGATTATGAGTCTGTAACCAAGGGAAACCCAGTACAATAATGTCATGCAGATTATGCAACACCAGAAATTTGGAACTCTCCTGATTATCTGGTTCAACCCTCATTATCACCTGAGTAGAAAATTGTGGTTTATTCTCCGCCAAAGGGGTAGAATCAATGACCAGTAAAGGAATAGACTTCTGCAGGGGTATCATGGGAAAGCCACAACATTTGGCAAAGTCAAAATCCATCAGGTTAATAGCTGCTCCTGAATCAACAAGAGCCTGAACCGAAAATGTGCAATATAAGCTCGGCACACACCAATGATATGTGATGGAGAATTTTAATCACAAAATTGTAGTCTGGCTCCCAGACTAGCGGTGGTATAACGCGTCTAAGCCGCTTCGTTCCTGCCTGCACCATAAACGCTTTTTACCCACTACACAGTTCTGTGTCTTGGGGTATTATCTCTGCCTACTTGCATCTGATTTCTAGTACATAACTTGTACACCGAAGAAGGTCATAAACTGACCGAAACGTTTGTTGTATGTACTACAATTTTTTGATTAAAATTCTCCATCACATATCATTGGTTGTGCCGAGCTTATATTGCATCATTGCACGGATTGGGATCCTACTCTGGCACCACAGATCTTTCTTTTAGCAGTTGTGCCAACGACTAATTTCCACATTGAACCGAAAATGTGGACATGGAGCAAATGAGTGTAACAGTCAACAGAAATTTGGTCTGAACACTACCCAAGACAACTGAGCGCGCAAAACGTCTTCCCCGCTTAGGACAGACGAAAATAGCATGAGAGGCGTCACCACAGTAGAAACATAACCCATTGCGCTTTCGAAACTCATGATGCTGTGCCCCAGAAGTCACTCCATCACACTGCATGGACCCAGGAGCTGGCTCACAAGGCAACACCATCTCACCCATACCTCTGCGCTCACGCAAACGTCTGTCAATTTGAATAGCCAATGACATAGAATCATTGAGACCAGAGGGAACCATAACATCCTTTTCATTCTCTGACAGCCCCTTCTGAAAAAGGGCTGCCAAAGCATCATCATTCCATTTGGTCAGGACTGCCCACTTTCGGAATTTCTGGCAGTACAACTCAGCGTCTTCAAGACCCTGATTTAATGCCAACATGGTCTTTTCAGCTTGATCAGTGACATTAGGTTCATCATACAATAACCCCAGAGCCTGAAAAAATACATCAATATCATTCAAAACAGGATCCCCAGGTGTCAGGGAAAAAGCCCAATCCTGAGGGTCGCCGCGCAGGAGAGAGATGACAATTTTAACCTGCTGTGCTGCGTTCCCCGAGGACTTAGGCTTTAAGGCAAAAAGCAACTTACAGTTATTTTGAAATTCAGAAATTTAGCCCGATCCCCCAAAAACAAATCTGGCATGGGAATCCTAGGTTCCACAACCGGCAACCTAGCAGGATAGGTAGCAATACTCCGAACCTCAGTGGCAAGCTGATCCACACGGCCAGACAACTGTGCAAACTCCATTGAGAGAAAAAAAAATCCTCCTCAGCACCCAGAGAAAAAGAGGGAAAAAATGCAACAAACAGAAAAAAAAAAAAATCTCTGACAATTCTGACAACTTTTTTCTTTCCACACTATTTTTCCCTTCTGTGAGTACCATATAATTTTCAGTTTGGCCGGTGATACTGTTACTGTTATGTTAAGTAGCTGAGGAGGACAGGAACAACAGCGGGGCAGCCGAACACCTGAGATGTTGTTAACTAATGGGTGTCATGACCCAGGACGGGGTTTTGTCTTTGCCCCGTCCTGGTCAGCCTGGTGTTAGGGTTTCCTTGGTTGCAACGGCATAACCCGATTATTGACTGGGATTACCGTGATATTGTTAAATGGGGATCTAATTGTTCTGAAAGATGTCTTGCTACTGTGTCTGTGTCGTCCGTTGGTCTGGAAGGTATTCCGGAGTACCTGAAGGACTATGCGGACGTTTTCTCTGAAAAAGAGGCTGAAGTTTTACCACCACACCGCCCATTTGATTGTGCCATTGACCTGGTTCCAGGTACTAAATTGCCCAAGGCCCGCTTGTATAACCTCTCAGGTCCCGAGCGGGCTGCTATGAAAGAATACATTTCCGAGAGCCTTCGTAAGGGACACATTCGTCCTTCTGTTTCCCCCATGGCGGCGGGGTTCTTTTTGGTTAAGAAAAAAGACGGTGGTTTGCGCCTATGCCTCGATTTTCGAGAGTTAAATAAGATAACTATAAATACTTACCCCCTCCCACTTATTCCTGATTTGTACAACCAGTTGTCTGGGGCTAAGTGGTTTTCGAAATTGGATCTGCGGGGGCATATAACCTTATCCGGGTCCGGGAGGGGGATGAGTGGAAGACTGCTTTTCTCACTACTGAAGGGTTGTTTGAAAACTTGGTCATGCCTTTCGGTCTGACCAACGCACCAGCAGTCTTCCAAAATTTTATTAATCATGTGTTCTCTGACTTTATTGGGCGTTTTATGGTTGTGTATTTGGATGACATTCTTATCTACTCGCCTGATAAACAAACTCACAAAGATCATCTTCGGGCAGTTCTCCAAAGGCTCCGGGAGAACTGTCTCTTTGCTAAGCTAGAAAAATGTTCATTCTTCGTTCAGGAACTGTCATTTCTGGGGTTCATTGTGTCTGCTGAGGGGTATCACATGGATCCTAATAAGGTGCAGGCCATTGTTGATTGGGTACAACCTCGTGATTTGAAGGCTCTGCAGCGTTTCTTAGGATTCGCAAATTACTATCGCAAGTTTATAAGGGGGTTCTCGCAGGTAGTTAAACCTCTCACAGATCTGACTCAAAAGGGGGCTGATGTCAAGAATTGGTCAGCCGCAGCGGTGGCGCCGTTTCAGTTCTTAAAAAAATGTTTCATGTCTGCTCCGGTTCTTATTCAACCGGACCCGTCTGAACCATTTATTGTTGAGGTGGACGCCTCGGAGGTGGGGGTGGGGGCAGTGTTGTCCCAGGGACCCGCAACTTTGACTAATTTTAGACCCTGTGCCTTTTTCTCTAAGAAATTCTCTCCTGCGGAGAGAAACTATGATGTTGGGAATCGAGAACTTCTGGCCGTGAAGTTGGCCTTTGAAGAATGGAGGCATTTTTTGGAGGGTGCTGTCCATCCTATTACCGTGGTTACGGACCACAAGAACCTAGCTTACATTGAGTCTGCTAAAAGGTTGACTCCTAGACAGGCAAGATGGTCGCTTTTTCTTTCCAGATTCCAGTTCTCCATCACTTTTCGGCCAGGATCCAAAAATGTCAAGGCTGATGCCTTGTCACGCAGTCTGGATCCGGTGTCTCCCCCCGAACCTCCATCCTCCATTCTTCAGCCTGGGGTGGTGGTGGCAGTTGTTTCTGCTGGGTTGGAGCAGGAGATTCGGGAAGCTCAGTCTCTTGCCCCTCCGGCTAAGCCGGTGGATAAACTTTTTGTACCAGTTCAATTTCGTCTCAGGGTCCTTCGGAAATTCCACGACTCAGTTCTGGGTGGACATCCTGGAATCTCGGCTACCCGGAGGGCCATCTCTAGGATATTCTGGTGGTCTTCTTTAGCCTCTGATGTTGGGGAATTTGTGTCTGCTTGTGGGGTATGTGCCCGTGCGAAACCCCCCATAACCGGCCGACCACTGCCAATTCCTGATAGACCATGGACCCATTTGTCCATGGATTTTATCACCAACCTTCCTCCTTCCAAGGGTAATACCGTCATTTGGGTAGTGGTGGACAGGTTTAGTAAACAAGCACATTTTGTACCCTTGTCGGCTTTACCTAATGCAGAAACGTTGTCCAGATTGTTTGTTGAGCATGTGGTGCGGTTGCATGGGGTACCCTTGAATGTGGTGTCTGATAGGGGGGTACAATTTGTTTCCAGATTTTGGAGGGCATTTTGTAAGAGGTTGGGTATTGATCTGTCTTTTTCATCTGCTTATCATCCAGAGACTAATGGGCAGACTGAGCGGACCAATCAGTCTTTAGAGCAAATCCTGCGTTGCCTGACCTCAGCCCGACAGGATGATTGGTGTACTGCGTTACCTTTGGCTGAGTTCGTGTTTAACAACCGCACTAACCAGTCTACGGGCACATCTCCCTTTTTCTGCAATTATGGGTTTCATCCACATTTTGGGGAGTTCTCCCGTTTGGACTCTGGGTGTCCTGGGGCGGATGGGACAATACAGCGGTTGGGGGAGTTATGGCAGGAGGTCCAAAGGAACATTACGAAGGCTCAGTCTAAATATAAGTTTTTTGCTGACAAAAAATGGTCTGTGGGGCCGGTGTTCCAGGTTGGGGATAAGGTATGGTTATCTACTAGGAATATAAGGCTCAAGGTCCCCTCTGCGAAACTTGGACCTAAATTTATTGGTCCTTATGAAATTACGGAAGCAGTTAACCTGGTGGCATTTCGGTTGCATCTCCCTCCGTCTCTACGGATTCCCAACGTTTTCCATAGAGCCCTTTTGAAACCTGTGGGGTCCTGTAGGGAAGGATCGTTGTCTTCCCCACCACCGGTTTTGGTAGATGGGCAGTCTGAGTACGAGGTGGAACGAATTCTTGACTCTAGGTTTGTCCATCGTGCTCTTCAGTATCTGATACATTGGAATGGCTACGGTCCAGAGGACCGGTCGTGGGTTCCTGCCCGATCTGTTCATGTGGATCAGTTGGTCCGGGCCTTTCATGCCAGGTGTCCTGAGAAACCCGGGGGTCCGGTGGCCCCCCGTTGAGAGGGGGGTACTGTCATGACCCAGGACGGGGTTTTGTCTTTGCCCCGTCCTGGTCAGACTGGGGTTAATGGTTTCAGCCTCTCTCTGGCAGAGAGCGGCTATTTAGTTGCCAATTGACCTAGGTCTGGTGTCAGTTATACTCCTGCCCTCGGCTGAGTTAGTTGACCTCCTGTGTGCCTGTGCCTTGTGCCTGATATTGTTGCTTGTTTGGTTTTGACCCGGTCCGTCTCTTCATTGTGAGTTTGCCTACTGTCTTTGTACTGTGTATTTGCCCGTTCTGGTTTTCTGATCCCTTGGCTACGTTCTGGTTATTCTCTGCCTGCTCCACTTGTACTGCGTTGCTCCCTCTGTGTGTGACCTGGCTATCCTGACTATCCGTTTTGTCTATGCCCCTTGGTAACTCTGTCCCGTATTTACCCTTCTAGGAGTTTTCCTTCTGCTCATAGCTCTCTGGAGCTTAGGCCACGCCCATCAGCAGTCACGTGCTTAAGGTCCTCTGGCCTGAAACAATCTCTGTCTGTTACTGCCTTCTCTGAGAGACCTGTGGCCGGCGCCGCCCCTTGGCAGTCACGTGCTTCGGGTCCTGTTAGTCTGAAGCACGCATCTTCACCGCTGCTGCCCCGCTCCACAGGTATCTTTGAGTGCAGTCTGTCTTATTCAGGACACGCGCACTGGCTCAGTGAGCAAGTGCAGTGCGGTGTTCGTGATATTGGGTTGCAGATTCCTAAACTAACCACTAGAGTTGAGCGATACTTTCCGATATCCTAAAGTATCGGAATCGGAATGGTATCGCCGATATCACTAAAATATCGGCGATACCCGATACCGATACCGGAAGTCCCATGTAAGTCTATGGGAACAAAATATCGCAACTAAAAAAACCCCATTCTTTCCTTGTAAACACTAAATATACACACATAGAATACATATATATATATATATATACATGTCATTGTGACATATATATATATATATACATATATGTATAGTTTATACACTTCTACATAGTAAAATATCCTTTGATTCAATTGCCGGGTAAAGCCGGCTTCAGTGAAAAGACGGAAGCACCCGACATGAAATGACACTTGGTGTACATAGGGTTAACCATGTCTTTTCATGTCGTTTGCTATCTGATTTGCACAAACAATTAAATCAGACTATGTGTGCAAAATTTCACACCTGTAGGGGTTAATTAAAGGTGTAAATTCGTTGTAAAAAAAACAGACTTTTTTGCTACGAATTTACACCTTTAATTAACCCCTACAGGTGTGAAATTTTGCACACATAGTCTGATTTAATTGTTTGTGCAAATTAGATAGCAAAGGACATGAAAAGACATGGTTAACCCTATGTACACCAAGTGTCATTTCATGTCGGGTTCTGCATTTTCACAAAAGCCGGCAATTGAATTAGCGGCTATTATACTATGTAGAAGTGTATGAACTACAAATATAAATATATATATATATATGTGTCACAAATTCAATGACATGTATATATATATGAGGTGTAAAATTGCTGAAAAAAAATGCGTGGGCTCCCGCCCTATTTTCGCAACCAGACAGACAAAGCCAGTGAGTGGGGGCAGATAATAATAGCCCAGAGAGGGACCATTATTTTTGCCCCCCCCCCCCCGGCTACTAACATCTGCCCCCAGACACCCCAGGAAAGACAAATCTATAATTAGATTCGCCCTTTCTGGCACTTTGCCCGTCTATTCCCATTGCCCTGTAGCGGTGGCGAATGGGTTAATATGGGGTTAAAGCCACCTTGCTATTGAAAGGTGACCTTAAGCCAGGTTAATAATTGAGAGCTGTCAATTAGACAACTATCAATTATTAATCCTATTGCATGAAATAAAAATAAAACACACACACTTTAATTAAAAATCATTTTAATGAAATAAAGACACATGTTTTTGACCATCTTTTATTTTACTGCAAAAACCATTTCCTGTAATAAAAATAAAATAAAAAAGCAAAATTATTCTTACCTATCCCATGCACAGTCAGGTCCCACGGTGTAATCCTTCAGAAAGGGTTAATGTTTACTGCAGGGACCGCAGCTAATGCTGCAGCCTCACAGTAAACCCCAAATGAATGAGTTCCTCTCCTGCCTGACAGGAGAGTAAAGGCTGGGTGTCACATAACGATACACCAGCGATCCCGACAACGATATGCACTTGTCAGGATCGCTGGTGTATCGCTACATGATCGGTGCTGAGCTGCCAAACAGGCAGCTCAGGCAGCGATCTGGGACAGCGACACTGCGGGTAACATCGCTTAAGGGCCCGTCTCACATAGCGATATCGCTACCGAGATCGCTGCTGAGTCACTAGTTTTGTGACGCAGCAGCGAGCTCACCAGCGATATCGCTGTGTGTGACATTCAGCGACGATCAGCCCCCTGCCGGGTATCGCTGATCGTCGCAGAAATGTCAGGACCTTTTTTTGATCGCTGGTTTCCCTCTGACAGGCACGCATCGCTGCGTGTGACAGGCGGGAGACCAGCGATCCGCTGGTAACCAAGGTACACAGCGGGTTTCCAGGCACCGCGCAGCGCTTGGAAACCCGCTGTGTACCTTGGATACCAGCTCCCTGCATCAGGGCGCTGGTATCCAAGGTACACAGCGGGTTTCTAGGCACAGCCCCGCGCCTGGAAACCCGCTGTGTACCTTGGTTACCAGCGGATCGCTGGTCTCCCGCCTGTCACACGCAGCGATGCGTGCCTGTCAGCGGGAAACCAGCGATCAAAGGTCCTGACATTTCAGCGACGATCAGCGATACCCGGCAGGGGGGCTGATCGTCGCTGAATGTCACACACAGCGATATCGCTGGTGAGCTCGCTGCTGCGTCACAAAACTAGTGACTCAGCAGCGATCTCGGTAGCGATATCGCTATGTGAGACGGGCCCTTAAGTGGAAAGCTTAATTGATTGCTTTCCACTTTCACTTCAGGTCAGCCAGGGACACAATCAGTGACGTCAGAGGGAACTGATTAACAAAAATAGGGGTTCCCTTCGAAAAAAAAATGGCGTGGGGTCCCCCCTATTTTTGTTAACCAGCCAGATGAAGCAGACCGCTGAGGCCTGGATTTTCAGGCTGTTAAGGAGCCAAGATCCATGGACCTTGCCAGCCTGATAATACCAGGCCACAGCAGTCTGCATATCTTGGCTGATTAACAAAAATAGGGGATCCCCTCGAAAAAAATTGGCGTGGGGTCCCCCCTATTTTTGTTAACCAGCCAGATGAAGCAGACCGCTGAGGCCTGGTTTTTCAGGCTGGTAAGGATCCAATATCCATGGACCTTGCAAGCCTGATAATACCAGGCCACAGCAGTCTGCTTAGCTTGGCTGGTTAACAAAAATAGGGGATCCCCTCGAAAAAAAAACGGCGTGGGGATCCCCCTATTTTTGTTAACCAGCCAAGTAAAATGCAGACTGCTGCGGCCTGGTATTAAAAGACTGTCAAGGCCCATGGATTTTGGCCCTCAACAGCCTGATAATACCAGGCTACAGCAGCCCCACATTTGGCGCATCAAAAGATGTGCCAATTGTGGCACTTTACCCGGCTCTTCCCACTTGCCCTGTAGCGGTGGCAAGCGGGGTAATAAGGGGTTATTGTCACCGTTGATTGCACGGTGACAATAAGCCCGGTTAATAATGGAGAGGCGTCAATAAGACACCGATCCATTATTAATCCCAAAGTTATTAAATGTATAAAAAAAAGACACAGCAAGAAAAAAGTCTTTTAATGAAATAAAAGAGACAACACAGTTTTCATTAATTTTATTACTCTCTCATTCCTGCGACGCCATCGATCTCCTGTAAAAAAATTAAAAAAACAAACCAACAGTATACCACCTGTCCGACGCAGTCCATAACGATAGTCCCACGACGATCCAGCTCTGCTACATCGCAATGACAGGCAGAGCCTGTCATTGCAACGCAGCACAGCTGATTACCTGCTTCCCCGGCGGTGACGTCATCGGACTGACTGCTTTACGGCCGGGATTACCCAGCAGTCACTGCAGTTATCGCGAGAAACTGCATGTGACCGCCGGGGAAAGAAGATTGCGGCCATGAAGCAGTCCAGGACGTGACCGCCGGAGATCTTCTGCCAGGTAAGTGCCGCTGACTCCTGACAGACCCGACCGACGGACACTGACAGTGACAGTGACAATCCCGATTCCGGTATCCGATAAGACGAAAATATCGGAACTCGGAATCGGAATTCCGATACAGCTAATATCGGCCGATACCCGATATTTGCAGTATCGAAATGCTCAACACTACTAACCACACAACTAGAGGTTGCCGTGGAGCTTTCCTACTTTGATCCTAGACGCCTCGTCACAGCCTGAGAGATAACTACACCTAAAGGCAGAAAGATGAAAGCTATCTGCCCCGGAGCAGATCCCCAAAGAAAATAGGAAGCCCCCAAACATGTAATGGCGGTTTGACAAGAAGAAAGCACGGACACAGACAGAAAATAGAATGAGCAAACGCTGGGGCCACAAGCTGACTAAATAGGATAGGACAGGAGAGATTACTTTCTGCAACCCAGAAAACCCTACAAAAATCCAACAATTCTGATTACAAAAATACTGAGATCACACGATCTCGCCACCCACTAAATCAGATCTCAGTGTGAACAAAACCAAGCCGCAGCTGCTGAAAAAGCAGGAAAAAGCAAATGAAAAAACAACAGTGGCTACAGACAAACTGTGAGGAGCACAGGCCCCAGGAGGGGACCCGGCTGTCCTCCACAAATGTGCAGAAAACTATGCAAATAGCAAGCACTAAAAGAAAAGCAGAAAATATCTTATCTGAAAGCAGCAGACGCAGGCAAGACACCAGCAAACTTCCAAATGAACCAGGAACTACAATTGAGACCAGAACAATTGATCACCGGTGACCATCATGGGAGGGAACCTCCCTTATATCAGTCCAGTCAGTGATCCCAGATTGCCATTCCTCGCTGGAAAGTTCAGTACTGTCTGTAACCACCAGAGGGAGCCTCTGCTCATTCACAACAAACCACTATCTTACCCCCTTTATCACTACGTTTAATGACGATACTTTCCATATTTTTAAATTCTTGCAGAGCCTTTTTCTGACTGAAGGTGACATTACTCTCAGAGATATTTTAGCTGTTATCAGCTGCCACTTTTATGGATAGGTTTCTCAATTCTCTTTTATTGTATCCTGAAATCTATCCATACAATTGGCTCGAGTTTGAATAGGATAAAAATATGGATTTTTAACATTAAACATCTGAGAATGATGAATTTGGTCACTTGATCTTCTGATTGAGAGTCATAAAGATTATGTAAACTCAGTAGTGCATGTTGCTCCTTAAAATTTAGTTTGTGATATTCATTCACAGAGGTTTTTGCTGCATATCTTGATTCATCATTTTCAGAAAAGAAGTGTTTTTTTGACAGTAAGATTTCTAACAAATTTATTTATATCAAGAATCATAAAAAATAAATCAAAATTGACATCTGGTGCAAAGGTGAGACCTAGGGATAAAACTTCAATTTGATCAGTGGTTAATTTCTGAGAGGATAGATTGAGAACATTAGTAATAACTAGGTTCTCATTTTCCTTCGTATGAATCTGGTGAGAGTTCCTTGTCGTTCTGCGGTGTTTACTCCCTGACCGCCTGCGTTTTTTGAAAAAAAAATTTCTTGTTGTTCCGTTGGTCATTTATAGAATTAAATGAGAAATCTGATGTACTGCAGTTAGTATTGGAAGAGTCAGGGTCAGAAGATGCAGAGAAAGCCACGTGTGATTTATTAGATGAAATTCTGGGTTTTTTGTTTTTTAACCCCTTAACGACCAAGCCATTTTGTAGGTTAAGGACCGGGCTTATTTTTACAATTCTGACCACTGTCAATTTATGTGCTTATAACTCTGGAAGGCTTCAACGGATCTTGGCGATTCTGAGACTGTTTTCTCGTGACATATTGTACTTCATGGTAGTGGTAAAATTTCTTCAATATAACTTGCGGTTATTTATGAAAAAAATGGAAATATGGCGAAAATTTTGAAAATTTTGCAATTTTCAAAATTTTAATTTTTATGCCCTTAAATCAGAGAAATATGTCACAAAAATTTGTTAATAAATAACATTTCCCACATGGCTACTTTACATCAGCACAATTTTGGAAACAAAATTTTTATTTGTTCGGAAGTTATAAGTGTTAAATGTTGACCAGCGATTTCTCATTTTTCCAACAAAATTTGGATTCCACACAAGTTTCTAACAGCAGCACAGCTCTTATCTCTAACAATGTTACAGACAGAGTGATAAGATGTAGCTGAGCTACTGTTTCCCGCATTTAACACACTGCTGTGATTGGATAGTTACATTTAGTATCCAATTACAGCAGTCAGAGATGCAGAGACGCTGTCATTTGTCCCTGCATCTCTTCACTGTCCTCCAAATGATCACTCATGATCACGGCATCAGCAGGGTTAATCAGCCGGGGGCAGTGCTCAGCTCATCCCTGGCTGTTCCAGCACCTCCCCCCACTCTCACAGCAGCAGTTCAGCAGCTTCCACTGCCAGCTTCTCCTCTGATGGGGTAGGAAATGCTGCATCTCCTGTGCGATCATGCTGTGTTTGGTCAGTCAGATTGACTGACCAATCACAGCGATCTGGGTGCAGGGACCGATGTCATGGGTCCCTTCACCTCTTCCCGTGTCTCTCAGCTGTCATAGACAGCTGTCGGCACTGAACTACCACTGTGTGTTTACACACAGTGGTAGATCAAAGCCATGACTGCTTTTTTTCAGTTTTTTTCTTCTTATATGTTGGATTTATTTGTAATTAGTTTTATGTGTATTGTTATTTTCTTATGCATCTGCACAAGTTATAATCAGACCCTAACAAAAACACGCCAGTATGCATATTTGGCTAAACAGAGCTAGTTGCTGATTCGAAATTAGAATGCAGATTGAAAGCATCTGTTTCAATCGCACAATGCTGCAACAGCTGACATATGGGTCAGACATACCTTTATAACGCAGATGCATAGTGAAACATACAGCTTTGACAAAGACCCTTAGTGGTCGAAACGCGTCACTGTTACAGCTAGCAGGTGCCAACTCTATGTTGTTTGCATTTTGGAGGACACCGTTATGTGACGATTCATTTGGATAAGAATAAAGCATTGCACTTTTTAAGAAGCCGGACTGCTCCTTTTCTTCTTCCCCATCCGGCTATGCCTGCTACACTGTCAGCGAGTCACACATTAGACAATGATGGGACAGTAGTAGTCCCATCATCCGGCTAATGTGTTGAATGTAAAAAAAAAACATACATTACATACACAACATACAGAACATACAACATATAACACATAACATACATATAACACAGAACATACATATATCATACAACACAACATACAGAACATACATATAACATAACATACAAAACATTCATATAACATATAACACAAAACATACAGTACATACATATAACACATAACATACAGTACATACATATAGCATACAACACATAACATACTGTTATGGTCTGCGGAACGCACCTAATAGATAATGTAGAGAGGTGCGTTCGCAGCCCGGGGTCCACCGTTCAGGCAGAGCCTGCTGCTAGTAAAATGGTGTGAGTAGCAAACTCTGTTATCCCGCAAAGTCGCTAAAATAAACGCCGTAGAGCGCTGTGGCAGTTAGAGAGAACTCTGTTAATCCACAGAGCCGCTAGCGGGAATGCCACAGCACTATATGGTGATAAGTGCGAACTCACTTAGCTTCAGTGAGCTGCAAAGTAAAACACTAGGGCGCTGACTTGCGTTTTAAAGCGAACCCTGTTGCGTCACAGAGTCGCTGAGTAACCCTACTGGGTCCAGGTACACGGTTAACTGCTGTGCGGATTGCAGTCCGAGATCATGCAGTCAGAACACAAGCAATAATCTCCTCACCGGAGAAGCCGGTATTCTAATGGCGTTTTCAACCGAGCCCTGAACACGTGCATTCAATCTCCTCACCGGAGGTGCCGGTATTCTAGGGGATTATTTCAGCCTGACCTAACCACATGCATACATGACCACACTGGCGCAAGCACGTAACGGATTTGATACTAGCGCATGGCAGCCCAGCCATGCCACCCTTTTATAGTAGTATCTGTAGGATCTACCAGAAAAGGACCAATGCGAAACCATTCCAGAACACATGTAGTTTCAGGACCTTCCTGGCGGACTAATGGGAGTCGCTGCAGTAACCGAGCATGTGACTCCTGATCTCCAATGGGAGATCTTGCCCTGGGCATGCTCAGATGGAGAAAGAAGGGACTTAGTTCCAGAACTGCCTGCTCCAGCACTGGTTATAATAGAGAAACCAGGAAAGACCACAACAAGCCTCTGCACAGTGTTAAACTGGGCGAGACGCTTGGACCGACGTCTCTGCTGAGCAGGCTCCACTGCGGCTGGAGATGGAGGGGGGTCTGCAGCGCGACTGGCTCGAGATTCCCCTTGTGCAGCAGTGGGAACTCGATCCCTAACATTACCCCCCCTCCTAGGGCCCCCCTTCTTTGGGCCTCGCTACGTTCAAAGGCAGCGATGAGCTGCGGAGCATGAATATGCTCGGCAGGCTCCCAGGACCTATCCTCAGGCCCATAACCCCTCCAATCCACCAAATAACATTTTTTGCCCCGTACCACCTTGCACCCAACAATGGCGTTCACCTCATGATCGTCAGTAGATGAACTCGACGTCCCGGCAGATAACTCGGAAAACCACGAAATGGCCACGGGTTTCAGGAGGGACACGTGAAAGATGTCTGTGATACCAAGGCGAGGCGGAAGGGCTAGGCGGTAAACCACCGGGTTCACCTGCTCAAGGACTTTAAAGGGACCCAAAAAGCGAGGTGCCAACTTAGTGGACTCTACACGTAGCCTGATGTTCGGACAGAGAGCCACACTAGGTCACCCGGAGCAAATGTAGGAGTGGGGCGCCGATGGACATCGGCCAAAGATCTCATCCTCTCTTTGGAGGCCTGAATGGCATCCTGGGTGCGGTCCCAAATGTACCGTGCCTCCACAGCCCAGTCTGCCACCCTGGAATCGGCGGAAGACACGAGCATGGGCACTGGGACCGCGGATGCTGACCGTAGTTCAGGAGGAATGGGGTCTGTCCGGTGGAGTCAGCCACAGCATTATTTAGAGCAAACTCAGCCCACGGTAGCAAGGATGCCCAGTCATCCTGCCTGACAGAGACAAAATGTCGCAAGTATGTGACCAAGGTCTGGTTGGCCCTCTCTACCAACCCATTTATCTCGTGATGGTATGCAGAGGAGAAATTTAACTCAATGCTGAGTAAACGACACAGCTCTCTCCAGAACCGAGACGCAAACTGGGGACCTCGATCGCTGACAATTTTATCTGGCATACCGTGTAGGCAGAAAATATGCCTAATGAATAATGCTGCCAATGCCCGTGCAGACGGTAACCGTGGTAACAGCACCAAGTGTACCATTTTGGAGAAGAGGTCAGTTATCACCCAGATGATGGTGCAGCCCCGAGACTTGGGTAAGCCCACCACAAAATCCATCCCGACCATCTCCCAAGGCCTGTCTGCCACCGGTAAAGGGAAAAGTAGCCCAGCTGGCCGTTGTCGAGGGGACTTATTCTTGGCGCAGGAGACGCACGCCTGAACGTATTCCCTGACATCACGGACCATATGTGGCCACCAGTATGTCCTCGCCAGCAACTCCGATGTCCTCTTTGTCCCAAAATGTCCACCCATCCTGGACAAATGTGCCAAAGAGAGTACCTCCGGTCGCAAATTGGTGGGCACAAAAGTCTTGCCCAGAGGCACAGACTCAAGCAAAACAGGGGCCACAGTTCTTAGGCTCTCTGTGGGGACAATCAGCCAAGGCTCCTCCTCCACCTCTTCAGAGGACACCACGGAGCGAGACAGAGCGTCGGCACGAATGTTCTTCTCACCGGAGAGGAAATGGAGGGTGAAATGGAACCGGGAGAAAAACAAGGACCATCTGGCCTGACGAGAATTTAGCCGCTGGGCAGTCTGTAAATAAACCAAGTTTTTGTGGTCAGAAAAAACTTGAAAGGGAAAACGAGCCCCCTCCAGGAGATGTCTCCACTCGGAAAAGGCCAACTTCATGGCTAGTAACTCCATGTCCCCAATGGAATAATTCCTCTCCGCTGGTGTGAAGGTCTTGGAAAAGAAGAAGCAAGGATGCTTCCGACCTTGAGCATCCTTTTGGAAGAGGACTGCGCCAGCACCAACGGATGAGGCATCTACCTCCAATATAAAATGCTTATCAACATCGGGGCGATGTAAGATGGGAGCGCTAGCAAAATGAGATTTAACTGAAGTAAAGGCCTTGGAGACCTCCTCTGACCATAACTTGAGATTGGCTCCCTTCTTGGTGAGGGCTACCAAGGGAGCTACCAGAGTAGAGAAATGGGGAATGAATTGGCGATAGTAGTTAATGAACCCATAAAACGCTGCACCACTTTAAGAGAGTGGGGTTCTTGCCAAACCATTACCGCCTGTAGTTTGGCAGGATTCATAGCCAATCTCTGGGCGGAGATGATATAGCCCAGGAAACGTAAAGACTCCTGCTCAAACACGCACTTCTCCAATTTTGCATATTGGGAATTTGCCCGCAAGAGGTCGAAAACCTTGCAGACATCTCTCCGATGGGAAACTATATCAGGAGAAAAGATGAGAATGTCGTCCAGATAGACTACCACAGAGGTGTCAAGCATATCCCGGAAGATGTCATTTACAAAGTCTTGGAAGACGGCTGGAGCATTACAGAGCCTGAAGGGCATCACCAAGTATTCGTAATGCCCGGCCCTGGTGTTGAATGCCGTCTTCCATTCGTCCCCCTCACGGTGCGACTCGGGTTATACGCACCCCGCAGATCTAACTTGTTAAATACTCTTGCTCCCCGAAGCCTATCAAAGATCTCAGAGATCAGCGGCAAAGGGTATTTATTTTTCATGGTGATAGCGTTAAGACCCCTGTAGTCTATACACGGACGTAACTCTCCGTTCTTCTTCTGAACGAAGAAGAACCCCGCTACCGCTGGTGATACCGACTTCCTAATGAATCCTCTTGCCAAGTTCTCCTGAATATATTGGGACATAGCCTCCATTTCAGGGAGAGAGAGGGGATAAACCCTTCCCCTAGGAGGTTCAGGTCCAGGCAAGAGATCGATAGGACAGTCGTAGGGGCGATGAGGCGGAAGAGTCTCTGCAGTTCTCTTGGAGAATACGTCTGCGTAAGACCAGTAAACCTTGGGAATCGGAGTGAGGTCTAAAGGTATCTCTGTGGTGGTGACCAGAATGCTGTCCCTAACGCATCTGCCTTTACATGATTCACCCCAACCCATAATTGTCCCAGAAGACCACTCAATATGGGGAAAGTGGTGGCGGAGCCAGGGTAATCCCAACAGAACCTTGTCCATTCCTTCATGAAGGACAAAAAGAGATACATTCTCCTGATGGGATGGCAACACAGACAGGGGAAGAGGGACAGTCTGATAGGTGATTGGTGAGGACAGAATTGATCCATTTACCACTCTAACCGACACTGGCTCGGTGAGCTTCACCAGGGGTATGTTGTGGCGAGAAGCAAAGGTGGAAGACACAAAATTTCCCTCTGCCCCAGAATCCACACAGAGCTTGACTGGAAGAGTGGATGGACCTATGGTAATTGTCCCTTTAAGTAAAACTTTCGGAACAAAAGCCGTTGCGTCCAGTGACCCTGCTCTCATGCTTACTGGACACGGTCGTTTGCACAACCGCTGTGGACATTGGTTGGCATAATGCCCCTGCTGCTGGCACACACTACAGACCACGGAAGCTCGAGCGGCCTGAGACTTAGGTCCCACTCGAGTAGCCTCCATGGTCTCCTGGGGTCGGATTCCAGAGGTTTGGCAAAGGTGGGAGCCAGCCGAAACCTCTGCCTACACTGGGACCGCTCCAACCTCCGCTCGAGAAAACGGAGGTCGATGCAGGTAGAGATGGAGATAAGCTTCTCCAGTGAGGCAGGAATCTCCCTGGTGCCCAGCGTCCTTTACATGATCAGCCAGACCTCTCCAGTATACCGGAATGAGGACTTTATCCGGCCACTCTAACTCGGAGGCCAGTGTCCGGAATTGGACAGAAAACTGACTGACCATGGACGAACCCTGTGACATTGCCAGCAGTTGGAGTGCCGTATCGTGGGTGTCCTGAGGGCCTAAAAAGACTTTTCTAAGAGTCTCCAGAATCCGAGGAGCACTCCGCACCACACGATCGTCGCGCTCCCACAGCGGCGTTGCCCATTCCAATGCTCTGCCCCACAGAAGTGAAACTATGAAACCCACTTGTGCTCGCTCCGTGGGAAAACGTGCAGCCAGAAGCTCGAGCTGGATAGAGCACTGGCTTACGAATCCCCGACAATGTTTACTGTCACCAGAAAACTTGTCTGGCAGCGGGAGATGGGATAAGGTCGGAGCAGAGGTGGCGGAGGACAAACTGGCTGCCGCAGCGCTAGCAGCCTGAATAGCGACTGTGGTAACATCCACAGCTGAGGTTGTGCGCTCGAGAGCCGCCAACCTACCCTCCAGCTGCTGGAAGACTGCCATAGACGCTGGTCGTCCGCCATTTTACTAGTCAGACCCTGGCACTAGTATTATGTTATGGTCTGCGGAACACACCTAATAGATAATGTAGAGAGGTGCGTTCGCAGCCCGGGGTCCACTGTGCAGGCAGAGCCTGCTGCTAGCAAGATGGCGTGAGTAGCGAACTCTGTTATCCCGCAGAGTCACTAAAATAAACGCCGTAGCGCGCTGTAGCAGTTAGTGCGAACTCTGTTAATCCACAGAGCCGCTACCGGGAATGCCACAGCACTATTGTCATGTGTGCATTGCCACGAAGATCGTCGCGGTTGCACATTTTGACTTCTCACAGCTGAGTTGCTGTTTCTTTGTGTTTGGCAGCTAGGGAGTTAATTCTGTCTGTGCTCGGTGCTGGGACTGGGTGCAGTTTCTCCCGGCTGCAATTGATTATTTGTTGATTGGTTTCCTTTAAATTCCTGGTTGTCTGCTTTGGGAGTTGCCAGTGAAATCCTTCATGCAGACCACAGATAGGAATGAATCTGTATAGACTTAAGTTGAGAGCTCCTTAGCTGTTTTAAGCTCAACTTACTTAGAGTTTATTTCCCAGACCATTTATGTTCCTTCGGTGTTTGAGTGTGTATGCAAGTGAGTGCTATCCTGTCTGTCTTATATGTCTAATCTGTGTATTTAGCTGAGATCAGCCCATATCCCTTTGGTGGTAATCAGGATCCTTCTTAGGACTGATTACAGGGTTCAGGGTCTGACAGGAGACAGGGTTAGGCTGGAGACTTGGACCTCTGAACCATTATCAGTACCTCCAAGGTAAGGGATTAGTTAGGACCCCAGTGTAGGGTCAGGTTAGACCCCGGTCCTCCTCTTTCCTGTTACAGCTCATCAAGTCCTCAAGATTAACTCTGAGTTCAACTATATCGTTTCTGCACATCAAGTCCTCAAGATTAACCCTAAGTTCTGCAGAGATTGTGTCAGGTAAATCTATTTTATACTTACATTCAGATGTTGCTAAACTATATGTTGTATAGAGTGTGGTTCCTGTATAAATAGTTTACTGACATTGTATTCATATCATTAGACAGCGTGACAACTATATAGCGATAAGTGCGAACTCACTTAGCTTCAGTGAGCCGCAAAGTAAAACACTAGGGCGCTGACTAGCATTTTAAAGCAAACCCTGTTGCGTCACAGAGTCGCTGAGTAACCCTACTGGGTCCAGGTACACGGTTAACTGCTGTGCGGATTGCAGTCTGTGGTCATGCAGTCAGAACACAAGCAATAATCTCCTCACCGGAGAAGCCGGTATTCTAATGGCGTTTTCAGCCGAGCCCTGAACACGTGCATTCAATCTCCTCACTGGAGGTGCCGGTATTCTAGGGGCTTATTTCGGCCAGACCTAACCACATGCATACATGACCACACTGGCGCAAGCACGTAACGGATTTGATACTAGCGCATGGCGGCCCAGCCATGCCACCCTTTTATAGTAGCAACTGCAGGACCTACCAGAAAAGGGCCAATGCGAAACCATTCCAGAACACATGTAGCTTCAGGACCTTCCTGGCCGACCAATGGGAGACGCTGCTGTAACCGAGCATGTGACTCCTGATCTTTAATGGGAGATCATGCCCTGGGCATGCTCAGATGGAGAAAGCAGGGACTTAGTTCCCAAACTGCATGCTCCATCACTGGTTATAATAGAGGAACCAGGAAAAAACCGCAACAAGCCTCTGCACAGTGTCAAACTGGGTGAGACGCTGGGACCGACGTCTCTGCTGAGCAGGCTACAACTGCGGCTGGAGATGGATGGGGGACCGCAGCGGGACTGGCTCGAGATTCACCTTGTGCAGCAGTGGGAACTCGATCCCTAACACATATACAGAACATACATACAACACGTAACATACATATAAACATAACATACAGTAAATACATATAACATACAACACGTAAAATACATACAACACAACATACTAAGCATACATATAACATACAGTACATACATACAACACATAACAAACATATAACACATAACATACAACACATAACATAGAGTACATACTCACCAATCACCTATTTCCAGATGCCATTGTCTCCTGTAATAAAATAATAAATCAACCTATACATCACCTGTCCGCCATAGTCCAGATAATATCGAATGTCCCACGACGATCTCCGGTATAGAACGCTGACATCGGGTGAGGTCAGCGCTCTACACCGCCCCTGCGATGCACTGACAGCGGAGGTAATCCTCCGCTGTGAGTATCGCTCAGACGCCGGGAGAGAATGACATCACTTAGGCCGGCGTCACACTCACCGTACAAAAATATGGACCGTATTGTACGAGCGTAATACTCCAAAATGTTGCCGGCACAACAATCCGTATTTCATCCGTTGTCAGGGTGTGGCTGCGTATTTTGTGCATGAAAGCATCCGTATGCAATCCGTACAGCGTATTTTTCTTGCCGCCTTGCAAAATGGACATTTAACGTTTTTTAGGCAAGAAACTCATTGAGATCATCTTGCGTATTTATTGCAAATAACACGTCTGGTCCGTGTGTATTCCGTTGTTTTCTCGCACCCATAGACTTTCATTGGCGTACAACGGGCGTAATACGTGTACAATCGCAGCATGCTGCGGGTGTCTCGCACCGTAAGATATGCCCGAGAAAAATAAGCATGATCAGAGCTGCCCCATAGAGAAATATTGGTCCGTGTGTAATGCATGGTTTTCACGCCTCTCACTCGTCCGTATTCCTCCATAGTGTGACGCCGGCCTAACGTTCAATCTCTCACTGGCAATGCTGGGTAAGAAAATTCCCACGCAGCATTGCCATAAAGTGAGAGAATGAACTCAGTGATACAC
>JARQOD010000348.1:66117-163283 GCA_033576555.1 Oophaga sylvatica
CCCCAGCTCAACTGACTACCCTCCCCACCCGCACTTCCTTTAAGCTCTGCCCAACCTCCACTTTTTCTCCACCCCACCTCACTTAGGCCCCTCCCTGGCCGGGATCGGGTTAATCAGTGTTGTGGTACCGGCAGGTCCCCTCTACCCGAAGCGGAGTACCACACCTCTGGCTGAGGTGCGTCCTATTGGGACTGGACCCCAGGCCCGCCACCCCCTACTTCCCGCCCCACCCTTCCCCCACTGGGAGAAAAAGGGACGTTGAAGAAATACGGCAAGACATACCCCCAAGCAGCCCCACACACAATCCCAGCTGACAAATTCCCTGGACTGCCATTTATACCGGGTTGTGCCTTTTCAACCAAGGGAGGTCTAAAATTGGTGTTGGATTTCTCCAGGACGTACACACGAGACTCCCTCATGATGATCCCCTATGCTTGTGTAATCCTCTACATTTATCCCCTCTCTTTCACTGAGGGAAAGTCAATGCCTGGATGCTTGGGGGTTTTGCCAGTGTCTTACTCCTCAAGCCGTGGACTGGACAAATCCCCAAATTGACTCCCTCCACTGTCCACAAGCACCATTATTCCTTCATTATCCTGCCAACCACCACTTCCAGACAAGTACACGGGGGGAAAAAATGGAGGAAAATACACACCCTGGTCCCTCCCCCACACAACCAGGGGACTGGCTTCTTAATGGTACAATTTTGTGCAGCGGACAGACCCCATAAAATACCTTCGCCCACGAAAAAACATCCCCCACACCACAGCAACCGCAGGCAACCCTTTGGAACCAACCCCCTCCCACCTGTATGGGTTCATCCACCTGCGCGGTATTCCTCCTCCCTAGTAAGACTACAGGGGTTTTGGTTAACCCTCCCCAAGCGTCATCCACCTAGAGCAAGGACTGGCAGCCTCCAACAACCTGGAATGGCGACTGCATCAAGTATCCTGCAACCTGGGACAACCTGCACAAAAATGACTCCAAGAGCGGGTCATTCCACCGTTGCTGGGCCCCACCTCCTAACCTGAAAGTACTCCTCAGCCCCGACCCCCCTGTTTATTTTACGCGAAGAACATCAGGTCTCCATACATCAGCGTCAAAGCCCAAAAAACCTCACCAACCACAAAGATGGTGAAAAGGTCACAAGGAGAAGGCCCAATTGGGACACCTAAAAGGAACTAAGATTCCCACCCATTGTTCCCACTCCCTAATAACGAGGGGGAGCCTGAAGTATAATTTTGCGGCTTCCTTAAACACCAAAACATACTCCCCTCCAAAAACCGTAAGAGAAGAGATATTTGGACTAAAGAGCGTGCAACTGAGCTGAGGCCCAGATCCCTGTCAACTGCTGAGCTGGCTGCACCACCTCACCACGCAGCACCTTGAGCTCAACGATGAGGGACTGAGCGTTTGGGAAAAGGCATGCAATTGGCCATGGCTCACCAAGAAAAAAAAAAATTGTGTCGTGTGTGTGATAAAGTCATGGGGCATAGTGGGAAAGCAGGATGTAAAACCTGGTGCCCATGAAACTGCCCCTCAGGTTAAAGGAGTGCCCTGTTCTTCCTTAACTTGTGGTACCATTGAAGATAGGGGAGCCCAATCACCGACCTGTCCCTGTCTCCTGTTTAGCCCTGACTAACCCTCAACCCTCGATCCCAGGATGGTAGACAGGGAATAAAGTGAACTGCACATTCACAAAAGAAGAAAAGACAGACACCACAGGGAAGGGGAACAAAAATAACACTTAGTTTTTTTCTGCTGCAATGCACCGCACAGCAGAGTAAGGCACCAGATCACAGTATTCAGCAGAAGCACTTCTGCACCAGAAAGCTCCCTGTGTCCACTCGGTTTGGTCTCCAAAAGGACCTGTATCACCAACAGTCAGCTGATGCATCAGATGATGTATAAAGGATGGTGGGAGTGTGGTCATCACCTACAACAACTGACCCAGCCACACTGCAGTAGTGCTATTACACCAGCAGTTCACCGGGGGGAAAAACAGACATTAAACCCCCGATGGCCTGAAAGAAAAAAAGTTTTAATAAGAAAAACCAGATCTGTCACAGATCCAAAAAATGGATCGTGACAAAAACTTCCTTCTCCCCCCAATGAGGTGATCTTTTTTTGTCCTTCCTCATTCTCGATCCTCTACTAGAGGCCTGAGTTTGAGGTTTCTGCGCAGATCTTATTGTTCCCAGCATTGGTGTCTTTTCTGTGCAGAGAATTCAGATGTTGCTCCTGGATCTGTTGTAGCCATTTTTCCAATTTAGAGGTCACTGCTCTAAGTCTCCCATCATCACTGGAATCACTTTGCCTTCACCTTCCACATCTTCTCCAGTTCTTCTTTGAGGCCCGGTTATTTTCTCCAGCTTCTCATATCCCTTCTTTCTGATGTTGCTGTCACTTGGCACTGCCGCATCACATTATCATTGCTGTCTTTCTGTCCTGTCACTATCACAATGTCTGTTGATTAGACCAACACCTGCTTATCCATCTGATCTTGAAGTCCCACAGGAATTTTATCTCTTACATTCTCCAATTACTTTCTCTAGGTCTCACACCTGACTTAGGGGGACTAGCCTATATGCTGTGCAGATGTTTCCGTATATAATTCCGCAACTTGGGGTTTTTGGCATTCGTATATGCGTTCCTGCTTCCATTTTGCATCCTGCCACTATGTGCTGGACTATTTCTGAGGTTTCTTGCATAGGCTGCACCTTTTGTCTTGTCTTGTGTGATAGATCCTGCTTCTATGATCTGGTACTTAGTGCTTGCTCTTGTGCCGCAATGATTAGTGCCTGTGAGCTGTCTTGGAGTCCACTTTCTCCAGGATTTCTCCATGTCAGCCACCTCCATTATCTTTAATGGTACATCCCATGCAGCGGCTTGTCCTTGCCATGGTGCTTCATGTTTTTTCTTCCTTTCAGATCTGTTGTTGCTGCCTTAGGCTTTCTCTCAGCATCTCATCTTATTTGCCATTTTCTGATGTATTCCTGGATACTCCTTTTTCATCCATGATCCATTGCTTGGATGCTTATCACGCTTCGGCCACTCTCCTTTCCTGTTGGTAAACAATCTTTGGGTGTTAGACTTAGGGAGGAGACCTCCATGCATTGTGAGGAGCTTTCATGTTTCACATCTTCAGCTTCCATCACTTCTTTTGGCCACACACTATACTAGCAAGGTAACTGATAACTACACGCATATGTTTTGATGGTGCAAGATTTTATTCTTCCCAATGACTGGCTCTTCAGGGGCGGCTGTATTATCCTTTGATGGTATTTGGATGTTGCTGCTTTCCTTGCCTCCTCATCATGGTTACCATATCCCTGGGGATGCTGAGTACTTGTAGCATGTCTGTACATCTGCCATGTGCCATGCTGGTAATTCCACTCCATCAGACTTGACTACCTTGCCTCTCTTTATTACCAACCAGCCGCACTTCTCCATCCAAAGGACATCCCGATGTATTCGCTGTAGATCCTCATCAGGTGATAATGAATTGATGTCACTTTGTTTTTTTCCGCATACAGTTTTATGTCATCCATGTAGAGTTTTGGTGGTGGTAGTATTGATGCAAGTGGTTTGTTGGCATCTTCTAGCACACTGGTGTAGTGGTGTGTTTATTTGCTGAGCCTTGTAGTCGATCTCTTGTATTGATATATTTAATTTATCTAAGATCTTCTGTTTCAGATCAGCTGCAGTGCTCTCTAATTGCCTGATTGGATCAGGATTTTTTAGAGGTTTGTATAGAAGGGAGGACCGGGCTGCTACGGCTACTGCAGCGTCGGTTCGAAACTGCTGGTGTCGAATCTCCTGTTCCTTGGGGGAACAAGATGCAGCCAGAGTGAGCAATTAACCAGGGTGAAGGGGCGTGGCCAGTCAGTGTGGGGTAAAATGGGTTGCGCGGCAACTGAAGCGGTCCTTCCCTGTTATGTTTCGGTAACTGAGGAGAAATAGCAAAAAATAGCAAAAGCGGTAATACACCAAGAGGCGGGAACATAATGGATTGCAGTAACCTGAACTAACCACACAACTAGAAGTAGACGTGGAGCGTTCCTACAGTGATCCTAGATGCCTCGTCACAGCCTAGAGATAACTACACCTAAAGGCAGAAAGATGAAAGCATATCTGCCCCGGAGCAGATCCCCAAAGAAAATAGGAAGCCCCCAAACATGTAATGGCGGTTAGACAAGAAGAAAGCACGGACACAGCATAAAATAGAATGAGCAAATGCTGGGGCCCATCTGTCTAGACAGAAAAGTACAGGAAAGAATTCTGACTGCAATCCAAAAAAAACCCCTAACAAAAATACCAACACTTCCGATTGCCAAAAAACATAGTCACACAATCCACATCCACCTAAATCAGATCTCTGGTGTAACAAAACGCTATTCAGCAAATAAAAAGTAACAAAGGAGCAAAACAAAAGTGCAGACACAAACGGAGCACAATTGCAGCGCCAGACCCCCAAAAGGGACGGCTGCAGTCCACTGCAAGCAGCAAACCAGCAGAGAAAATCAAACAGAGAAAAAAAAAAACAGAAAAAACACTTATCTGAAGGAGAGGCAGAAACTAGCATGCTTCAAGCAAGACAGAAGAACAATTGATAAACGGCAAGGCGCTGGGAACTCATGCCACTTATATCCTTCCATTCAGCGCCAGCTGAAGGCCATTGAGTAATCAGTTCATTACCCTCAGGAACCACCAAGGGAGCCCCAGCTCAGAAGCCGCCTCCAGCCTATTCACAACAGTACCCCCCCCTTGAGAGGGTCACCGAATCCTCACCTGCGCAACCAGGCCGATCAGGATGGCTCGATGATAGGCACGGATAAGTCTCCCAGCATGAATGTCCGAAGAAAACACCCAAGAATTGTCCTCCTGACCATAACCTCTCCACTTAACCAAATACTGGAGTTTCCGTCTAGCAAAACGAGAATCCAATATCTTCTCAACCGCATACTCCAAATATGCCCTCAACCAAAACAGGGTCGGAGGCGCAGCCATAGAACCACTGGTTCGACAAACCTCTTCAATAAGGACTTGTGGAACACGTATGGATCTTAAATGTCCCTGGAAAAGCAAACGAAGGAAACCGGATAAATAATTTCCATGATCTTATAAGGTCCAATGAACCTTGCTTAAATTTTGGAGATGCAACATCATAGGGATATTCCTTGAGGACAAATAAACCAAGTCCCCCACTTTAAAACGAGGACCATCATCCCTATGCCGGTTGGCAAACCGCTGGGCCTTCTCCTGAGAAGAGAGAGAGACAAACCTCTCCACCACCTGGTTTCCAAATCTGCTGCATACGCTGCACAATAGAGTCAACCTCCGGACAACAGAAGCCTCCGCCTGTCCTGAAGAAAATCGAGGGTGAAACCCAGAATTGCAAAAAATGGAGACATCAAGGGGCAGAGCTAGCTCTATTATTAAGAGCAAACCAGTCAAAGGCAAAAAAGAGACCCAGTCATCTTGACAGCAGACACAAAAACACCTCAAAACAAGTCTCCAAGGTCTGGTTTTTTCTCTCGGTTTGTCCATTGGTCGAGGGTGAAATGCAGAGGAGAAAGACAACTGAACACCGAGTTCAGAACTAAATGTCCTCCAAAATCTGGAAACAAACTGACCTCCTCTGTCAATACAATGTTCTCCGAATGCCATGTAATCAAACCACATGCTGAAAGAACAAAGCACCAACTCGAGGAGGAAGTAACTTAGGTAATGGCACAAGATATCATCTTGGAAAACCTATCACAGATTACCCAGAAACGGTCATTCCTGAGAGACAGGGAGGTCGGAATAAAATCCATAGAGATATTGGTCATGGCCTCTGGGCACAGGTAATGGCATCAACAAACCACTAGAGCGAGAGCAAGCTTGGAATGAGAGCAAGTCAAGTCCCACAGGACTGCACAAAGTCCCTGACGTCACAACAAAGTAGGCCACCAAAAGACCGACTCACCAATTCTCTGGTACCAAAAATCCCGGGATTACCAGCCAACGCGGACAATGAATCTCAGACATCACCTCTCTTCCACTTGGTCGGTCAAACAATTTCCCAACAGGGCAGCGCTCAGGTTTATCCTGACACCCCTCCAGAGCCAGTCTCAAATTGGGTGAGATGGCGGAAAGTACTACACCCTCTTTCAAAATAACAGCAGATCAGATAACTCAGGAGAATCCGCAAAGAAACTCCCTTTAGAGGGCATCCGCCTTAACATTCTTAGTGCCAGGAAAAAAGAAACCACAAAATTAAAACATGTGAAACAAGGCCTACCTGCCCTGTCTAGGAGTAAGTCGCTTGGCTGATTCAAGAAAACCAGGTACTTATGGCCGTAAGGACCACCACCTGATGTTTGGCTCCTTCCAGCCAATGTCTCCACTCTTCAAAGGCCCACTTCAGCCAATAACTCCCGATTACCCACGTCATAATTACGTTCAGTTGGAGAAAACTTTCGAGAGAAAAAAGGCACAAGGGTTACACTTAAGAGGTCTCTGGATCCCCTTGGGACAAAACGGCACCTGCCCCAATTTTCAGAAGCAATCAACCTCCACCTGAAACGGTAGAGAAACATCAGGCTGCCGTAAACAAGAGCAGAAGTTAATCTCTGCTAAGTTCCTGAAACGCAGAAACTGCCTCAGGAGGCCAATCACCACATCAGAACCCTTTTTGTCAAATCATCAATGGTTAACAATACGGAGAAATTAACCAATAAATTTACGATAAAAATTGGCAAAACCCAAAAATCTCTGAAGAGCCTTAATGAAGTAGGTTGAACCAATCACAGATGGCCTGAACCTTGACCGGGTCCATTTCAATAACAACGGAGACAAAATGAATCCCAGAAATGAGACCTTCTGTAACGCCAAAAAGACTTTGATCCCTCACATACAGTGCATTCTCCTCTCAAAATCTGGAACACAGTCCGAACATGTTTCACATGAGAGTCCCAGTCGTTGGAAAAAATCAAGATATCATCCAAATAAACAATCAGAAATTTATCCACAAAATCCCTGATAATTCATTCATGAAGGATTGGAAGACGGAAGGAGCATTAGTGAGCCCAAAAGGCATCACTAGGTACTCAAAATGCCCCTCTGGGGTATTAAACGCCGTCTTCCATTCATCCCCGTGCTTAATGCGAATAAGGTTATACGCCCCCTGAGGTCAAGCTTGGTAAACCAACTAGCACTTTTTACTCTGAAAACAGGTCAAATCAAGGTAACAGATATTGATATTTCACAGTGATCTTTTCAGCAGGCGATAAATCAATACACGCCTCAAGAACCATCCTTTTTGGCAAAAAGAAAAAAAACGGCGCCCAAGGTTGAAGAGATGGTCTGATATGACCTTTTCCAATGACTCCTTGATATAAGATCGCTAGCAATCGTGTTCAGGTACAGATAAGTTAAAAAGCACCCTTAGGAAATTTATCACCAGGCACTAATTTCAATAGCGCAATCGTAGCTTTCTGTGAGGAGGTAAGGATGCAGACTTAATTTCACTAAATGCATCAGAAAAATCAGTCAAAAAGTCAGGGACATCCTGAGACTGGGGAGAGGCAGAAAAAACAGGAGTGTCAGATTACACATTGGCAACCTCAACTGGTCATAGACACAGCTTTCAAATCCAAAAGAGGATTATGAGTCTGTAACCAAGGGAAACCCAGTACAATAATGTCATGCAGATTATGCAACACCAGAAATTTGGAACTCCCTGATTATCTGGTTCAACCCTCATTATCACCTGAGTAGAAAATGTGGTTTATTCCCGCCAAAGGGTAAATCATTACCAGTAAAGGAATAGACTCTGCAGGGGTATCATGGGAAAGCACAACATTTGGCAAAGTCAAAATCCATCAGGTTAATAGCTGCTCCTGAATCAACAAGAGCCTGAACCGAAAATGTGGACATGGAGCAATGAGTGTAAAGTCAACAGAAATTTAGTCTACACACCCAAGACAACTGAGCGCGCAAAACGTCTTCCCCGCTTAGGACAACAAAATAGCATGAGAAGCGTCACCACAGTAGAAACATAACCCATTGGCGCTTTCGAAACTCATGATGCTGTGCCCCAGAAGTCACCCATCACACTGCATGGACCCAGACTGGCTCACAAGGCAACACCATCTCACCAATACCTCTGCGCTCACGCAAACGTCTGTCCAATTTGAATAGCCAATGACATAGAACATTGAGACCGAGGGAACAGGGAATCCCAACCATAAACATCCTTCATTCTCGTGACAGCCCCTCTGAAAAAGGGCTGCCAAAGCCATCATCATTCCATTTGGTCAGGACTGCCCACTTTCGGAATTTCTGGCAGTACAACTCAGCGTCTTCAAGACCCGATTTAATGCCAACATGGTCTTTTCAGCTTGATCAGTGACATTAGGTTCATCATACAATAACCCCAAGCCTGAAAAAATACATCAATATCATTCAAAACAGGATCCCCAGGTGTCAGGGAAAAAAGCCCAATCCTGAGGGTCGCCGCGCAGGAGAGAGATGACAATTTAACCTGCTGTGCTGCGTTCCCCGAGGACTTAGCTTTAAGGCAAAAAGCAACTTACAGTTATTTTGAAATTTCAGAAATTTAGCCCAATCCCCCAAAAACAAATCTGCATGGGAATCCTAGTTCCACAACCGGCAACCTAGCAGGATAGGTAGCAATAACTCCGAACCTCAGTGGCAAGCTGATCCACACGCCAGACAACTGTGCAAACTCCATGAGAAAAAAAAAATCCTCCTCAGCACCCAGAGAAAAAGAGGAAAAAATGCAACAAACAGAAAAAAAAAAAAAACTCTGACAATTCTGACAAACTTTTTTTCTTTCCACACTATTTTTCCCTTCTGTGAGTACCATAATTTTCAGTTTGGCCGTGATACTGTTACTGTTATGTTAAGTAGCTGAGGAGGACAGGAACCAACAGCGGGGCGCCGAACACCTGAGATGTTGTTAACAATGGGTGTCATGACCCAGGACGGGGTTTTGTCTTTGCCCCGTCCTGGTCAGCCTGGTTTTAGGGTTTCCTTGGTTGCAACGGCATAACCCTTATTGACTGGATTACCGTGATATGTTAAATGGGGATCTAATTGTTCTGAAAGATGTCTTGCTACTGTGTCTGTGTCGTCCGTTGGTCTGGAAGGTATTCCGGATACCTGAAGGACTATGCGGACGTTTTCTCTAAAAAAAAGAGGCTGAAGTTTTACCACCCACACCGCCCATTTGATTGTGCCATTGACCTGGTTCCAGGTACTAAATTGCCCAAGCCCGCTTGTATAACCTCTCAGGTCCCGAGCGGGCTGCTATGAAAGAATACATTTCCGAGAGCCTTCGTAAGGGACACATCGTCCTCTGTTTCCCCCATGGCGGCGGGGTTTTTTTTTGGTTAAGAAAAAAGACACTGGTTTGCGCCTATGCCTCGATTTTCGAGAGTTAAATAAGATAACTGTGAGAAATACTTACCCCCCCACTTATTCCTGATTTGTACAACCAGTTGTCTGGGGCTAAAGTGGTTTTCGAAATTGGATCTGCGGGGGGCATAAACCTTATCCGGTCCGGGAGGGGGATGATGGAAGACTGCTTTTCTCACTACTGAAGGGTTGTTTGAAAACTTGGTCATGCCTTTCGGTCTGAACCCAACGCACCAGCAGTCTTCCAAAATTTTATTAATCATGTGTTTCTCTGACTTTATTGGGCATTTTATGGTTGTGTATTTGGATGACATTCTTATCTACTCGCCTGATAAACAAACTCACAAAGATCATCTTCGCGCAGTTCTCCAAAGGCTCCGGGAGTACTGTCTCTTTGCTAAGCTAGAGAAATGTTCATTCTTCGTTCAGGACTGTCATTTCTGGGTTTCATTGTGTCTGCTGAGGGTATCGCATGGATCCTAATAAGGTGCAGGCCATTGTTGATTGGGTACAACCTCTGTGATTTTGAAGGCTCTGCAGCGTTTCTTAGGATTCGCAAATTACTATCGCAAGTTTATAAGGGGGTTCACGCAGTAGTTAAACCTCTCACAGATCTGACTCAAAAGGGGGCTGATGTCAAGAATTGTCAGCCGCAGCGGTGGCGGCGTTTCAGTTCTTAAAAAAATGTTTCATGTCTGCTCCGGTTCTTATTCAACCGGACCCGTCTGAACCATTTATTGTTGAGGTGGACGCCTCGGAGTGGGGTGGGGGGCAGTGTTGTCCCAGGGACCCGCATCTTTGACTAATTTGAGACCCTGTGCCTTTTTCTCTAAGAAATTCTCTCCTGCGGAGAGAAACTATGATGTTGGGAATCGAGAACTTCTGGCCGTGAAGTTGGCCTTTGAAGAATGGAGGCATTTTTTGGAAGTGCTGTCCCATCCTATTACCGTGGTTACGGACCACAAGAACCTAGCTTACATTGAGTCTGCTAAAAGTTGACTCCTAGAACAGGCAAGATGGTCGCTTTTTTTTCCAGATTCCATTCTCCATCACTTTTCGGCCAGGATCCAAAAATGTCAAGGCTGATGCCTTGTCACGCATCTGGATCCGGTGTCTCCCCCCGAACCTCCATCCTCCATTCTTCACCTGGGGTGGTGTTGGCAGTTGTTTCTGCTGGTTGGAGCAGGAGATTCGGGAAGCTCAGTCTCTTGGCCCTCCGCTAAGCCGGTGGATAAACTTTTTGTACCAGTTCAATTTCGTCTCAGGGTCCTTCGGGAATTCCACGACTCAGTTCTGGGTGGACATCCTGGAATCTCGGCTACCCGGAGGCCATCTCTAGGATATTCTGGTGGTCTTCTTTAGCCTCTGATGTTGGGAATTTGTGTCTGCTTGTGGGGTATGTGCCCGTGCGAAACCCCCCATAACCGGCCGACCACTGCCAATTCCTGATAGACCATGGACCCATTTGTCCATGGATTTTATCACCAACCTTCCTCCTTCCAAGGGTAAACCGTCATTTGGGTAGTGGTGGACAGGTTTAGTAAACAAGCACATTTTGTACCCCTTTTCGGCTTACCTAATGCAGAAACGTTGTCCAGATTGTTTGTTGAGCATGTGGTGCGGTTGCATGGGGTACCCTTGAATGTGGTGCTGATAGGGGGTACAATTTGTTTCCAGATTTTGGAGGGCATTTTGTAAGAGGTTGGGTATTGATCTGTCTTTTTCATCTGCTTATCATCCAGAGACTAATGGCAGACTGAGCGGACCAATCAGTCTTTAGAGCAAATCCTGCGTTGCCTGACCTCAGCCCGACAGGATGATTGGTGTACTGCGTTACCTTTGGCTGAGTTCGTGTTTAACAACCGCACTAACCAGTCTACGGGCACATCTCCCTTTTTCTGCAATTATGGGTTTCATCCACATTTTGGGGAGTTCTCCCGTTTGGACTCTGGGTGTCCTGGGCGGATGGGACAATACAGCGGGTTGGGGAGTTATGGCAGGAGGTCCAAAGGAACATTACGAAGGCTCAGTCTAAATATAAGTTTTTGCTGACAAAAAACGGTCTGTGGGGCCGGTGTTCCAGGTTGGGGATAAGGTATGGTTTTTCTACTAGGGAAAATAAGGCTCAAAGTCCCCTCTGTGAAACTTGGACCTAAATTTATTGGTCCTTATGAAATACGGAAGCATTAACCTGGTGGGATTTTGGTTGCATCTCCCTCCGTCTCTACGGATTCCCAACGTTTTCCATAGAGCCCTTTTGAAACCTGGGGTCCTGTAGGGAAGGACGTTGTCTTCCCACCACCGGTTTTGGTAGATGGCAGTCTGAGTACGAGGTGGAACGAATTCTTGACTCTAGGTTTGTCCATCGTGCTCTTCAGTATCTGATACATTGGAATGGCTACGGTCCAGAGGACCGGTCGTGGGTTCCTGCCCGATCTGTTCATGCGGATCAGTTGGTCCGGGCCTTTCATGCCAGGTGTCCTGAGAAACCCGGGGGTCCGGTGGCCCCCCGTTGAGAGGGGGGTACTGTCATGACCCAGGACGGGGTTTTGTCTTTGCCCCGTCCTGGTCAGACTGGGGTTAATGGTTTCAGCCTCTCTCTGGCAGAGAAGCGCTATTTAGTTGCCAATTGACCTAGGTCTGGTGGTCAGTTTATACTCCTGCCCTCGCTGAGTTATTGACCTCCTGTGTGCCTGTGCCTTGTGCCTGATGTTGTTGCTTGTTTGGTTTTGACCCGGTCCGTCTCTTCATTTGAGTTTGCCTACTGTCTTGGTACTGTGTATTTGCCCGTTCTGGTTTTCTGATCCCTTGGCTACGTTCTGGTTATTCTCTGCCTGCTCCACTTGTACTGCGTTGCTCCCTCTGTGTGTGACCTGGCTATCCTGACTATCCGTTTTGTCTATGCCCCTTGGTAACTCTGTCCCGTATTTACCCTTCTAGGAGTTTTTCCTTCTGCTCATAGCTCTCTGGAGCTTAGGCCACGCCCATCAGCAGTCACGTGCTTAAGGTCCTCTGGCCTGAAACAATCTCTGTCTGTTACTGCCTTCTCTGAGAGACCTGTGGCCGGCGCGCCGCCCCTTGGCAGTCACGTGCTTCGGGTCCTGTTAGTCTGAAGCACGCATCTCACCGCTGCTGCCCCGCTCCACAGGTATCTTTGAGTGCAGTCTGTCTTATTCAGGACACGCGCACTGGCTCAGTGAGCAAGTGCAGTGCGGTGTTCGTGATATTGGGTTGCAGATTCCTAAACTAACCACACAACTAGAGGTTGCCGTGGAGCGTTCCTACTTTGATCCTAGACGCCTCGTCACAGCCTGAGAGATAACTACACCTAAAGGCAGAAAGATGAAAGCTATCTGCCCCGGAGCAGATCCCCAAAGAAAATAGGAAGCCCCCAAACATGTAATGGCGGTTTGACAAGAAGAAAGCACGACACAGACAGAAAATAGAATGAGCAAACGCTGGGGCCACAAGCTGACTAAATAGGATAGGACAGGAGAGATTACTTTCTGCAACCCAGAAAACCCTACAAAAATCCAACAATTCTGATTACAAAAATACTGAGATCACACAATCTCGCCACCCCACTAAATCAGATCTCAGTGTGAACAAAACCAAGCCGCAGCTGCTGAAAAAGCAGGAAAAAGCAAATGAAAAAACAACAGTGGCTACAGACAAACTGTGAGGAGCACAGGCCCCAGGAGGGGACCCGGCTGTCCTCCACAAATGTGCAGAAAGCTATGCAAATAGCAAGCACTAAAAGAAAAGCAGAAAATATCTTATCTGAAAGCAGCAGACGCAGGCAAGACACCAGCAAACTTCCAAATGAACCAGAACTACAATTGAGACCAGAACAATTGATCACCGGTGACCATCATGGGAGGGAACCTCCCTTATATCAGTCCAGTCAGTGATCCCAGATTGCCATTCCTCGCTGGAAAGTTCAGTACTGTCTGTAACCACCAGAGGGAGCCTCTGCTCATTCACAACAAACCACTATCTTACCCCCTTTATCACTACGTTTAATGACGATACTTTCCATATTTTTAAATTCTTGCAGAGCCTTTTTCTGACTGAAGGTGACATTACTCTCAGAGATATTTTAGCTGTTATCAGCTGCCACTTTTATGGATAGGTTTCCAATTCTCTTTCTATTGTATCCTGAAATCTATCCATACAATTGGCTCGAGTTTGAATAGGATAAAAATATGGATTTTTAACATTAAACATCTGAGAATGATGAATTTGGTCACTTGATCTTCTGATTGAGAGTCATAAAGATTATGTAAACTCAGTAGTGCATGTTGCTCCTTAAAATTTAGTTTGTGATATTCATTCACAGAGGTTTTTGCTGCATATCTTGATTCATCATTTTCAGAAAAGAAGTGTTTTTTGACAGTAAGATTTCTAACAAATTTATTTATATCAAGAATCATAAAAAATAAATCAAAATTGACATCTGGTGCAAAGGTGAGACCTAGGGATAAAACTTCAATTTGATCAGTGGTTAATTTCTGAGAGGATAGATTGAGAACATTAGTAATAACTAGGTTCTCATTTTCCTTCGTATGAATCTGGTGAGAGTTCCTTGTCGTTCTGCGGTGTTTACTCCCTGACCGCCTGCGTTTTTTGAAAAAAAAAATTTCTTGTTGTTCCGTTGGTCATTTATAGAATTAAATGAGAAATCTGATGTACTGCAGTTAGTATCGGAAGAGTCAGGGTCAGAAGATGCAGAGAAAGCCACGTGTGATTTATTAGATGAAATTCTGGGTTTTTGTTTTTTAACCCCTTAACGACCAAGCCATTTTGTAGGTTAAGGACCGGGCTTATTTTTACAATTCTGACCACTGTCAATTTATGTGCTTATAACTCTGGAAGGCTTCAACGGATCTTGGCGATTCTGAGATTGTTTTCTCGTGACATATTGTACTTCATGGTAGTGGTAAAATTTCTTCAATATAACTTGCGGTTATTTATGAAAAAAATGGAAATATGGCGAAAATTTTGAAAATTTTGCAATTTTCAAAATTTTAATTTTTATGCCCTTAAATCAGAGAGATATGTCACAAAAATTTGTTAATAAATAACATTTCCCACATGGCTACTTTACATCAGCACAATTTTGGAAACAAAATTTTTATTTGTTAGGAAGTTATAAGTGTTAAATGTTGACCAGCGATTTCTCATTTTTCCAACAAAATTTGGATTCCACACAAGTTTCTAACAGCAGCACAGCTCTTATCTCTAACAATGTTACAGATAGAGTGATAAGATGTAGCTGAGCTACTGTTTCCCCGCATTTAACACACTGCTGTGATTGGATAGTTACATTTAGTATCCAATTACAGCAGTCAGAGATGCAGAGACGCTGTCATTTGTCCCTGCATCTCTTCACTGTCCTCCAAATGAAGTGATCACTCATGATCACGGCATCAGCAGGGTTAATCAGCCGGGGGCAGTGCTCAGCTCATCCCTGGCTGTTCCAGCACCTCCCCCCACTCTCACAGCAGCAGGTCAGCAGCTTCCACTGCCAGCTTCTCCTCTGATGGGGTAGGAAATGCTGCATCTCCTGTGCGATCATGCTGTGTTTGGTCAGTCAGATTGACTGACCAATCACAGCGATCTGGGTGCAGGACCGATGTCATGGGTCCCTTCACCTCTTCCCGTGTCTCTCAGCTGTCATAGACAGCTGTCGGCACTGAACTACCACTGTGTGTTTACACACAGTGGTAGATCAAAGCCATGACTGCTTTTTTTCAGTTTTTTTCTTCTTATATGTTGGATTTATTTGTAATTAGTTTTATGTGTATTGTTATTTTCTTATGCATCTGCACAAGTTATAATCAGACCCTAACAAAAACACGCCAGTATGCATATTTGGCTAAACAGAGCTAGTTGCTGATTCGAAATTAGAATGCAGATTGAAAGCATCTGTTTCAATCGCACAATGCTGCAACAGCTGACATATGGGTCAGACATACCTTTATAACGCAGATGCATAGTGAAACATACAGCTTTGACAAAGACCCTTAGTGGTCGAAACGCGTCACTGTTACAGCTAGCAGGTGCCAACTCTCTGTTGTTTGCATTTTGGAGGACACCGTTATGTGACGATTCATTTGGATAAGAATAAAGCATTGCACTTTTTAAGAAGCCGGACTGCTCCTTATCTTCTTCCCCATCCGGCTATGCCTGCTACACTGTCAGCGAGTCACACATTAGACAATGATGGGACAGTAGTAGTCCCATCATCCGGCTAATGTGTTGAATGTAAAAAAAAAACATACATTACATACACAACATACAGAACATACAACATATAACACATAACATACATATAACACAGAACATACATATATCATACAACACAACATACAGAACATACATATAACATAACATACAGAACATACATATAACACATAACATACAAAACATTCATATAACATACAACACATAACATACAGTACATACATATAACACATAACATACAGTACATACATATAGCATACAACACATAACATACTGTTATGGTCTGCGGAACGCACCTAATAGATAATGTAGAGAGGTGCGTTCGCAGCCCGGGGTCCACCGTTCAGGCAGAGCCTGCTGCTAGTAAGATGGTGTGAGTAGCAAACTCTGTTATCCCGCAAAGTCGCTAAAATAAACGCCGTAGAGCGCTGTGGCAGTTAGAGAGAACTCTGTTAATCCACAGAGCCGCTAGCGGGAATGCCACAGCACTATATGGTGATAAGTGCGAACTCACTTAGCTTCAGTGAGCTGCAAAGTAAAACACTAGGGCACTGACTTGCGTTTTAAAGCGAACCCTGTTGCGTCACAGAGTCGCTGAGTAACCCTACTGGGTCCAGGTACACGGTTAACTGCTGTGCGGATTGCAGTCCGAGATCATGCAGTCAGAACACAAGCAATATTCTCCTCACCGGAGAAGCCGGTATTCTAATGGCGTTTTCAGCCGAGCCCTGAACACGTGCATTCAATCTCCTCACCGGAGGTGCCGGTATTCTAGGGGATTATTTCAGCCTGACCTAACCACATGCATACATGACCACACTGGCGCAAGCACGTAACGGATTTGATACTAGCGCATGGCGGCCCAGCCATGCCACCCTTTTATAGTAGTATCTGCAGGACCTACCAGAAAAGGACCAATGCGAAACCATTCCAGAACACATGTAGTTTCAGGACCTTCCTGGTGGACTAATGGGAGTCGCTGCAGTAACCGAGCATGTGACTCCTGATCTCCAATGGGAGATCTTGCCCTGGGCATGCTCAGATGGAGAAAGAAGGGACTTAGTTCCAGAACTGCCTGCTCCAGCACTGGTTATAATAGAGGAACCAGGAAAGACCACAACAAGCCTCTGCACAGTGTTAAACTGGGCGAGACGCTGGGACCGACGTCTCTGCTGAGCAGGCTCCACTGCGGCTGGAGATGGAGGGGGGTCTGCAGCGCGACTGGCTCGAGATTCCCCTTGTGCAGCAGTGGGAACTCGATCCCTAACATTACCCCCCCTCCTAGGGCCCCCCTTCTTTGGGCCTCGCTACGTTCAAAGGCAGCGATGAGCTGCGGAGCATGAATATGCTCGGCAGGCTCCCAGGACCTATCCTCAGGCCCATAACCCCTCCAATCCACCAAATAACATTTTTTGCCCCGTACCACCTTGCACCCAACAATGGCGTTCACCTCATGATCGTCAGTAGATGAACTCGACGTCCCGGCAGATAACTCGGAAAACCGCTAAATGGCCACGGGTTTCAGGATGGACACGTGAAAGATGTCTGTGATACCAAGGCGAGGCGGAAGGGCTAGGCGGTAAACCACCGGGTTCACCTGCTCAAGGACTTTAAAGGGACCCAAAAAGCGAGGTGCCAACTTAGTGGACTCTACACGTAGCCTGATGTTCGGACAGAGAGCCACACTAGGTCACCCGGAGCAAATGTAGGAGTGAGGCGCCGATGGACATCGGCCAAAGATCTCATCCTCTCTTTGGAGGCCTGAATGGCATCCTGGGTGCGGTCCCAAATGTACCGTGCCTCCACAGCCCAGTCTGCCACCCTGGAATCGGCGGAAGACACGAGCATGGGCACTGGGACCCGCGGATGCTGACCGTAGTTCAGGAGGAATGGGGTCTGTCCGGTGGAGTCAGCCACAGCATTATTTAGAGCAAACTCAGCCCACGGTAGCAAGGATGCCCAGTCACCTGCCTGACAGAGACAAAATGTCGCAAGTATGTGACCAAGGTCTGGTTGGCCCTCTCTACCAACCCATTTATCTCGTGATGGTATGCAGAGGAGAAATTTAACTCAATGCTGAGTAAACGACACAGCTCTCTCCAGAACCGAGACGCAAACTGGGGACCTCGATCGCTCACAATTTTATCTGGCATACCGTGTAGGCGGAAAATATGCCTAATGAATAATGCTGCCAATGCCCGTGCAGACGGTAACCGTGGTAACAGCACCAAGTGTACCATTTTGGAGAAGAGGTCGGTTATCACCCAGATGATGGTGCAGCCCCGAGACTTGGGTAAGCCCACCACAAAATCCATCCCGACCATCTCCCAAGGCCTGTCTGCCACCGGTAAAGGGAAAAGTAGCCCAGCTGGCCGTTGTCGAGGGGACTTATTCTTGGCGCAGGAGACGCACGCCTGAACGTATTCCCTGACATCACGGACCATATGTGGCCACCAGTATGTCCTCGCCAGCAACTCCGATGTCCTCTTTGTCCCAAAATGTCCACCCATCCTGGACAAATGTGCCAAAGAGAGTACCTCCGGTCGCAAATTGGTGGGCACAAAAGTCTTGCCCAGAGGCACAGACTCAAGCAAAACAGGGGCCACAGTTCTTAGGCTCTCTGTGGGGACAATCAGCCGAGGCTCCTCCTCCACCTCTTCAGAGGACACCACGGAGCGAGACAGAGCGTCGGCACGAATGTTCTTCTCACCGGAAAGGAAATGGAGGGTGAAATGGAACCGGGAGAAAAACAAGGACCATCTGGCCTGACGAGAATTTATCCGCTGGGCAGTCTGTAAATAAACCAAGTTTTTGTGGTCAGAAAAAACTTGAAAGGGAAAACGAGCCCCCTCCAGGAGATGTCTCCACTCGGAAAAGGCCAACTTCATGGCTAGTAACTCCATGTCCCCAATGGAATAATTCCTCTCCGCTGGTGTGAACGTCTTGGAAAAGAAGAAGCAAGGATGCTTCCGACCTTGAGCATCCTTTTGGAAGAGGACTGCGCCAGCACCAACGGATGAGGCATCTACCTCCAATATAAAATGCTTATCAACATCGGGGCGATGTAAGATGGGAGCGCTAGCAAAATGAGATTTAACTGAAGTAAAGGCCTTGGAGACCTCCTCTGACCATAACTTGAGATTGGCTCCCTTCTTGGTGAGGGCTACCAAGGGAGCTACCAGAGTAGAGAAATGGGGAATGAATTGGCGATAGTAGTTAATGAACCCCATAAAACGCTGCACCACTTTAAGAGAGTGGGGTTCTTGCCAAACCATTACGGCCTGTAGTTTGGCAGGATTCATAGCCAATCCCTGGGCGGAGATGATATAGCCCAGGAAACGTAAAGACTCCTGCTCAAACACGCACTTCTCCAATTTTGCATATAGGGAATTTGCCCGCAAGAGGTCGAAAACCTTGCAGACATCTCTCCGATGGGAAACTATATCAGGAGAAAAGATGAGAATGTCGTCCAGATAGACTACCACAGAGGTGTCAAGCATATCCCGGAAGATGTCATTTACAAAGTTTTGGAAGACGGCTGGAGCATTACAGAGCCCGAAGGGCATCACCAAGTATTCGTAATGCCCGTCCCTGGTGTTGAATGCCGTCTTCCATTCGTCCCCCTCACGGTGCGACTCGGGTTATACGCACCCCGCAGATCTAACTTGTTAAATACTCTTGCTCCCCGAAGCCTATCAAAGATCTCAGAGATCAGCGGCAAAGGGTATTTATTTTTCATGGTGATAGCGTTAAGACCCCTGTAGTCTATACACGGACGTAACTCTCCGTTCTTCTGCACGAAGAAGAACCCCGCTACCGCTGGTGATACCGACTTCCTAATGAATCCTCTTGCCAAGTTCTCCTGAATATATTGGGACATAGCCTCCATTTCAGGGAGAGAGAGGGGATAAACCCTTCCCCTAGGAGGTTCAGGTCCAGGCAAGAGATCAATAGGACAGTCGTAGGGGCGATGAGGCGGAAGAGTCTCTGCAGTTCTCTTGGAGAATACGTCTGCGTAAGACCAGTAAACCTTGGGAATCGGAGTGAGGTCTAAAGGTATCTCTGTGGTGGTGACCAGAATGCTGTCCCTAACGCATCTGCCTTTACATGATTCACCCCAACCCATAATTGTCCCAGAAGACCACTCAATATGGGGAAAGTGGTGGCGGAGCCAGGGTAATCCCAACAGAACCTTGTCCATTCCTTCATGAAGGACAAAAAGAGATACATTCTCCTGATGGGATGGCAACACAGACAGGGGAAGAGGGACAGTCTGATAGGTGATTGGTGAGGACAGAATTGATCCATTTACCACTCTAACCGACACTGGCTCGGTGAGCTTCACCAGGGGTATGTTGTGGCGAGAAGCAAAGGTGGAAGACACAAAATTTCCCTCTGCCCCAGAATCCACACAGAGCTTGACTGGAAGAGTGGATGGACCTATGGTAATTGTCCCTTTAAGTAAAACTTTCGGAACAAAAGCCGTTGCATCCAGTGACCCTGCTCTCATGCTTACTGGACACGGTCGTTTGCACAACCGCTGTGGACATTGGTTGGCATAATGCCCCTGCTGCTGGCACACACTACAGACCACGGAAGCTCGAGCGGCCTGAGACTTAGGTCCCACTCGAGTAGCCTCCATGGTCTCCTGGGGGTCGGATTCCAGAGGTTTGGTAAAGGTGGGAGCCAGCCGAAACCTCTGCCTACACTGGGACCGCTCCAACCTCCGCTCGAGAAAACGGAGGTCGATGCAGGTAGAGATGGAGATAAGCTTCTCCAGTGAGGCAGGAATCTCCCTGGTGCCCAGCGTCCTTTACATGATCAGCCAGACCTCTCCAGTATACCGGAATGAGGACTTTATCCGGCCACTCTAACTCGGAGGCCAGTGTCCGGAATTGGACAGAAAACTGACTGACCATGGACGAACCCTGTGACATTGCCAGCAGTTGGAGTGCCGTATCGTGGGTGTCCTGAGGGCCTAAAAAGACTTTTCTAAGAGTCTCCAGAATCCGAGGAGCACTCCGCACCACACGATCGTCGCGCTCCCACAGCGGCGTTGCCCATTCCATTGCTCTGCCCCACAGAAGTGAAACTATGAAACCCACTTGTGCTCGCTCCGTGGGAAAACGTGCAGCCAGAAGCTCGAGCTGGATAGAGCACTGGCTTACGAATCCCCGACAATGTTTACTGTCACCAGAAAACTTGTCTGGCAGCGGGACATGGGATAAGGTCGGAGCAGAGGTGGCGGAGGACAAACTGGCTGCCGCAGCGCTAGCAGCCTGAATAGCGACTGTGGTAACATCCACAGCTGAGGTTGTGCGCTCGAGAGCCGCCAACCTACCCTCCAGCTGCTGGATGAACTGCCATAGACGCTGGTCGTCCGCCATTTTACTAGTCAGACCCTGGCGCTAGTATTATGTTATGGTCTGCGGAACGCACCTAATAGATAATGTAGAGAGGTGCGTTCGCAGCCCGGGGTCCACTGTGCAGGCAGAGCCTGCTGCTAGTAAGATGGCGTGAGTAGCGAACTCTGTTATCCCGCAGAGTCACTAAAATAAACGCCGTAGCACGCTGTAGCAGTTAGTGCGAACTCTGTTAATCCACAGAGCCGCTACCGGGAATGCCACAGCACTATTGTCATGTGTGCATTGCCACGAAGATCGTCGCGGTTGCACATTTTGACTTCTCACAGCTGAGTTGCTGTTTCTTTGTGTTTGGCAGCTAGGGAGTTAATTCTGTCTGTGCTCGGTGCTGGGACTGGGTGCAGTTTCTCCCGGCTGCAATTGATTATTTGTTGATTGGTTTCCTTTAAATTCCTGGTTGTCTGCTTTGGGAGTTGCCAGTGAAATCCTTCATGCAGACCACAGATAGGAATGAATCTGTATAGACTTAAGTTGAGAGCTCCTTAGCTGTTTTAAGCTCAACTTACTTAGAGTTTATTTCCCAGACCATTTATGTTCCTTCGGTGTTTGAGTGTGTATGCAAGTGAGTGCTATCCTGTCTGTCTTATATGTCTAATCTGTGTATTTAGCTGAGATCAGCCCATATCCCTTTGGTGGTAATCAGGATCCTTCTTAGGACTGATTACAGGGTTCAGGGTCTGACAGGAGACAGGGTTAGGCTGGAGACTTGGACCTCTGAACCATTATCAGTACCTCCAAGGTAAGGGATTAGTTAGGACCCCAGTGTAGGGTCAGGTTAGACCCCGGTCCTCCTCTTTCCTGTTACAGCTCATCAAGTCCTCAAGATTAACTCTGAGTTCAACTATATCGTTTCTGCACATCAAGTCCTCAAGATTAACCCTAAGTTCTGCAGAGATTGTGTCAGGTAAATCTATTTTATACTTACATTCAGATGTTGCTAAACTATATGTTGTATAGAGTGTGGTTCCTGTATAAATAGTTTACTGACATTGTATTCATATCATTAGACAGCGTGACATTTTCACTGGCCATAAAAAATTATCTCTAGTTACCATGGATCCAGTAGCTCAGCTGGCTCTGCAGTTGCAGGGATTATCCATGGAGCTGACGGACATTAAGTCCAAAGTTTTGTCTCCCCTGGAGCAAACCAGAGTTGAACCTAAAGTAGCTCTTCCAGATAGGTTCACTGGTGGGCGAGACAAATTTTTTACCTTCCGGGAGGCATGTAAATTGTATTTTCGGCTTCGGCCGCGATCATCAGGGAGTGATGAGCAGAGAGTGGGAATTGTTATCTCACTTCTTCAAGGGGACCCTCAATCCTGGGCATTTTCCCTTCCTCCGGGATCTCCAGCTCTACAGTCTGTAGATCAATTTTTTACTGCTCTGGGATTGGTATATGATGACCCAGATCGGGTCTCTCTTGCTGAGACCAAATTACGTAAATTACAGCAGGGAGATCGTCCGGCGGAGGAATTTGCTTCTGAGTTTCGTAGATGGGCCACGGATACTCAGTGGAATGACCCAGCTCTTAGGAGCCAGTTTTGTCATGGGCTTTCTGACAAATTAAAAGACGTTTTGGCTCAGTATGAGTCTCCTCCTTCTCTGGAGGCTGCTATGGCCCTAGCTATCCGTACTGATAGATGGCTTCGGGAGAGGGGTGAGGTAACTCCACTCCCTGTTGTTTCTCCACCTACTACTAAATTCCCTTATGTTGAGGTTCCCCTTGTCTGTTCGGATGAGCCTATGCAGTTGGGAGGGACATCTTTTCGTAGTAGGGGATTGGCGGCACGCCGCAGGACTAGAAGGTGTTTTTTCTGCGGGAAAGAGGGACATTTTGTTGGAGAATGTCCATCCCGTGTCTTGTTAAGTAAAAAGTCGCCGGAAAACTGCTAATCCCAGGTTTGTGTGGTGGACGACAACCTGGGAGTATGTATTTCATCCGCCGGTTCTTCTCAGTTCCTTGTACCAGTGGAGGTGGTGGTTGGTACTAGAGTGAAGAGATTGTCTGTTCTTCTGGATAGTGGTTCTGGGGCTAATCTGGTTGACGCTCAGTTTGCTCAGGCTCAAGGTATGCATCTGAGAGTATTGGTCAAACCGATCCCTATTTTCTCCATTGACGCCAGGCCTCTCGGCCAAGGTAGCTTTGTTCATGAGGTTCATAACATTGACCTTCGGGTAGGGGCAATACATAGGGAACAATTATCTTGTTATGTGTTGGAGGGTCTACCTACTCCCATTGTGTTGGGACTTCCTTGGCTGGTTAAACATAACCCTGTGATTAATTGGCAGTCCAGAGAGATAAGCCAATGGGGTGAGTTTTGCAAAAGCAACTGCATGAAAACAGTTATCAGTGCGGTCGTGCCTAGTACATTGCCTCCTTTTTTGGAGGATTTTGGGGATGTTTTCTCTGAGGAGGGGTGTCGGGAGTTGCCTCCTCATCGCGTGTATGACTGCTCTATTAATCTACTTCCTGATGCTAAGTTGCCTAAAGCTAGGTTGTATAATCTTTCTGGTCCTGAAAGACAGGCTATGAAAGATTATATTTCTGAAAGTCTGGCCAAAGGGCATATTAGACCTTCATCTTCCCCTGTGGCCGCGGGGTTCTTCTTTGTGAAGAAAAAAGATGGAGGCCTATGCCCTTGCTTGGATTTCCGCGAACTTAATCGGATTACTGTTCGAGATCCGTATCCACTCCCTCTTATTCCTGATCTCTTCAATCAAATTGTTGGCGCCAAATGGTTCTCTAAATTGGATCTCAGGGGGGCGTATAATCTGATTAGGATAAAAGAGGGGGATGAGTGGAAAACGGCGTTTAACACGCCGGAGGGACATTATGAAAACCTGGTCATGCCTTTTGGTCTGACTACTGCTACAGCAGTATTCCAACATTTTGTTAATGACATTTTTCGTCACCTTGTGGGGGTGTTTGTGGTCGTATATTTGGATGACATTTTAATTTACTCGCCAGATCTTGTGTCTCACCAGGAGCATGTGAGACAGGTGTTGCAGATCTTGCGAGACAATAAACTATACGCCAAACTGGAGAAGTGTGTTTTTGCCGTACAGGAACTTCAGTTTTTGGTTTTTTTGGTGTCAGCCTCCGGTTTCCGGATGGACCCTGAAAAGGTGAGAGCAGTGCTTGAATGGGATCAGCCAGGGGATCTTAAGGCTCTGCAGCGTTTTTTTGGGGTTTGCTAATTACTACCGGAAATTTATTTGTAATTTCTCGTCTGTCGTCAAACCTCTCACTGACATGACGAGAAAAGGGACGGATTTTTCTAAGTGGTCGGACAAAGCTTGCCAAGCCTTTTCCTCTTTAAAAAGATGTTTTGCTTCGGCACCCGTTCTCATCCAACCAGATGTATCTCAGCCGTTCATTGTGGAGGTGGACGCGTCTGACGTAGGGGTGGGTGCTATATTGTCCCAGGGTCCGTCCCCTGGTAAATGGCATCCGTGCGCTTTCTTTTCTAAGAAATTGTCGTCCGCCGAAAGGAATTATGATATCGGCAATAGGGAACTTTTGGCCATTAAATTGGCTTTTGAAGAATGGCGTCACTTTTTGGAGGGGGCAGTCCACCCGGTCACCGTTATTACTGATCACAAGAACCTGCTGTATTTAGAATCCGCTAAGCATCTGAATTCCAGACAAGCTCGATGGTCGTTGTTTTTTACCAGGTTTAATTTTGTCGTCACTTATCGTCCGGGGTCTAAGAATGTAAAGGCTGATGCCTTGTCTCGCAGTTTCCCAGGGGCCGGGAAAACGGACGACCCGATTCCTATCCTTCAGGAGGGGGTGGTAGTGTCGGCTGTATGTTCTGAGCTTGAGGAGGAGGTGTTAGAGGCTCAGGGGGACGCCCCTGCAGGACCTCCAGGGAGACTGTTTGTCCCGAATCAGTTGAGACAAAAGGTTATTGAGGCACATCATAATTCTGCTTTAGCAGGACATCCAGGGAGTAAGGCTACTTTAGATCTCCTTTCCCGCCGATTTTGGTGGCCTAACGCTAATAAAGATGTTATAACTTTTGTCGCGTCCTGTGGGGTTTGTGCTCGCTCTAAAACTCCTCATACCCGTCCGTCTGGGACCCTTTTACCCTTGAAACTTCCGGAGCGTCCATGGACTCATTTATCTATGGACTTCATTACGGACCTTCCTCCGTCGTCTGGGAATACTGTCATACTGGTGGTTGTTGACAGGTTCAGTAAGATGGCACATTTCGTTGCTCTTCCGGCACTCCCTAATGCTAAAACTCTGGCGCAGGTGTTCATTAGGGAGATCGTGAGACTTCATGGGTTGCCTTCTGATGTGGTGTCAGATAGGGGGTCTCAGTTTGTGTCCAAATTTTGGAGGGCATTTTGTTTACGTCGGGGGATGCAATTGTCGTTTTCCTCGGCTTTTCATCCACAGACCAATGGTCAGACAGAGCGTCTGAATCAGAGTTTAGAGACATATCTCCGGTGTTTTGTATCGGAGAACCAGGAGGACTGGTCTTCTTTCTTGCCTCTGGCAGAGTTCGCTCTTAACAACAGGCGGAGCGAGTCCACTGGTAAGTCCCCATTTTTTGGGGCATATGGTTTTCATCCCCAGTTTTGTACTTTCAATGGGGGGGTCCTTCTGGGGTTCCTGAGGAGGAGCGTTTCTCGTCGTCACTTGCTTCTGTGTGGCGAGGTGTATTGAATAATTTGAGTAATATGGGGAACCGTTACAAACGTATGGCTGATAGGAGGAGAGTTTCTGGTCCAGATCTGAATGTGAACGATCTGGTATGGTTGTCTACCAGGAATATAAAACTTAAAGTGCCCTCCTGGAAACTGGGTCCCAGATTCATCGGGCCGTACAGGATCAGTTCCATAATTAATCCTGTGGCATTTCGTCTGGAACTCCCTTCTACGTTTAAAATTCATAATGTGTTCCACAAGTCATTACTTAAAAGGTATGTGGCACCAGTCATACCGTCACCTCTACCTCCTCCTCCAGTGTTGGTCAATGGTAACTTGGAATTTCAAGTATCAAAAATCATTGACTCTCGTCTGAATCGCCGGTCCCTTCAGTACTTGGTGCATTGGAAGGGGTATGGTCCGGAGGAGAGGACGTGGGTCCCTGCGTCTGATGTTAACGCAGATCGTTTGGTTCGGACCTTCCACAGAACTCACCCGGGCAGGCCTGGCCCTGAGGGTCCGGAGGCCCCTCGTAGAAGGGGGGGTACTGTCATGTGTGCATTGCCACGAAGATCGTCGCGGTTGCACATTTTGACTTCTCACAGCTGAGTTGCTGTTTCTTTGTGTTTGGCAGCTAGGGAGTTAATTCTGTCTGTGCTCGGTGCTGGGACTGGGTGCAGTTTCTCCCGGCTGCAATTGATTATTTGTTGATTGGTTTCCTTTAAATTCCTGGTTGTCTGCTTTGGGAGTTGCCAGTGAAATCCTTCATGCAGACCACAGATAGGAATGAATCTGTATAGACTTAAGTTGAGAGCTCCTTAGCTGTTTTAAGCTCAACTTACTTAGAGTTTATTTCCCAGACCATTTATGTTCCTTCGGTGTTTGAGTGTGTATGCAAGTGAGTGCTATCCTGTCTGTCTTATATGTCTAATCTGTGTATTTAGCTGAGATCAGCCCATATCCCTTTGGTGGTAATCAGGATCCTTCTTAGGACTGATTACAGGGTTCAGGGTCTGACAGGAGACAGGGTTAGGCTGGAGACTTGGACCTCTGAACCATTATCAGTACCTCCAAGGTAAGGGATTAGTTAGGACCCCAGTGTAGGGTCAGGTTAGACCCCGGTCCTCCTCTTTCCTGTTACAGCTCATCAAGTCCTCAAGATTAACTCTGAGTTCAACTATATCGTTTCTGCACATCAAGTCCTCAAGATTAACCCTAAGTTCTGCAGAGATTGTGTCAGGTAAATCTATTTTATACTTACATTCAGATGTTGCTAAACTATATGTTGTATAGAGTGTGGTTCCTGTATAAATAGTTTACTGACATTGTATTCATATCATTAGACAGCGTGACAACTATATAGCGATAAGTGCGAACTCACTTAGCTTCAGTGAGCCGCAAAGTAAAACACTAGGGCGCTGACTAGCATTTTAAAGCAAACCCTGTTGCGTCACAGAGTCGCTGAGTAACCCTACTGGGTCCAGGTACACGGTTAACTGCTGTGCGGATTGCAGTCTGTGGTCATGCAGTCAGAACACAAGCAATAATCTCCTCACCGGAGAAGCCGGTATTCTAATGGCGTTTTCAGCCGAGCCCTGAACACGTGCATTCAATCTCCTCACTGGAGGTGCCGGTATTCTAGGGGCTTATTTCGGCCAGACCTAACCACATGCATACATGACCACACTGGCGCAAGCACGTAACGGATTTGATACTAGCGCATGGCGGCCCAGCCATGCCACCCTTTTATAGTAGCAACTGCAGGACCTACCAGAAAAGGACCAATGCGAAACCATTCCAGAACACATGTAGCTTCAGGACCTTCCTGGCCGACCAATGGGAGACGCTGCTGTAACCGAGCATGTGACTCCTGATCTTTAATGGGAGATCATGCCCTGGGCATGCTCAGATGGAGAAAGCAGGGACTTAGTTCCCAAACTGCATGCTCCAGCACTGGTTATAATAGAGGAACCAGGAAAAACCGCAACAAGCCTCTGCACAGTGTCAAATTGGGCGAGACGCTGGGACCGACGTCTCTGCTGAGCAGGCTCCACTGCGGCTGGAGATGGATGGGGGACCGCAGCGGGACTGGCTCGAGATTCACCTTGTGCAGCAGTGGGAACTCAATCCCTAACACATATACAGAACATACATATAACATACAGTACATACATATAACACATAACATACAGTAAATACATGTAACATACAACACGTAAAATACATACAACACAACATACTAAGCATACATATAACATACAGTACATACATATAACATACAACACATAACATAGAGTACATACTCACCAATCACCTATTTCCAGATGCCATTGTCTCCTGTAATAAAATAATAAATCAACCTATACATCACCTGTCCGCCATAGTCCAGATAATATCGAATGTCCCACGACGATCTCCGGTATAGAACGCTGACATCGGGTGAGGTCAGCGCTCTACACCCCCCCTGCGATGCACTGACAGCGGAGGTAATCCTCCGCTGTGAGTATCGCTCAGACGCCGGGAGAGAATGACATCACTTAGGCCGGCGTCACACTCACCGTACAAAAATATGGACCGTATTGTACAAGCGTAATACTCCAAAATGTTGCCGGCACAACAATCCGTATTTCATCCGTTGTCAGGGTGTGGCTGCGTATTTTGTGCATGAAAGCATCCGTATGCAATCCGTACAGCGTATTTTTCTTGCCGCCTTGCAAAATGGACATTTAACGTTTTTTAGGCAAGAAACTCATTGAAATCATCTTGCGTATTTATTGCAAATAACACGTCTGGTCCGTGTGTAATCCGTTGTTTTCTCGCACCCATAGACTTTCATTGGCGTACAACGGGCGTAATACGTGTACAATGGCAGCATGCTGCGGGTGTCTCGCACCGTAAGATATGCCCGAGAAAAATAAGCATGATCAGAGCTGCCCCATAGAGAAATATTGGTCCGTGTGTAATGCATGGTTTTCACGCCTCTCACTCGTCCGTATTCCTCCATAGTGTGACGCCGGCCTAACGTTCAATCTCTCACTGGCAATGCTGGGTGAGAAAATTCCCACGCAGCATTGCCATAAAGTGAGAGAATGAACTCAGTGATACACTGCAGGAGCCATTGCCTCCTGTCAGTGCATCACTGGGAGGCCCTACAGAGCAGTGGCATCACCTGATGTCACTGTTCTATAGTATGATAAGACCACGGCACTCTGGTGTGAGGAGATGGCGGTGCCCAAGTACGGTATCCAACTAAAATATAGTATAATAAACTTGGCACTCAACAATAGAAGCAGGTGAACAAAGTTTTTATTGTGGCATCCACATAGACAAAAGTTTATGTTTAAACGTTTTCGGTCCAATCCCAGACCTTCCTCAGAAACATTACTCCAATGAAATTATGCTGTTATGGAGATTATGCCAGACAAACTCCTATAGTATAGACAAGGATGTGGAGAAAATCCTGTGATGCTGGATATATAATAGGTAAAGTGACCTATGGTGTAGCGTTCAGTCACAGCGCGGTGTGTAACAGTAAAGGACACTGTGCAGGCAGGATAAGGTAGTAGCACACCAATAGTGTGTGCATAGGATGTGTAACAGGGTATGTCGGGGGTTAATGTTCCCGTGTTAGGATTTTATGGCGCTCTGAGCTGTGTCCAGGAGATGCAGCATTCTCACTGCCAGCGGTTCCTTGCATCTCCTGGACACAGCTCTGAGCGCCAATAATCCCTAACACGGGGAATATTAACCCCGGATATCTCCTGCATCTCCTGGACACAGCTCAGAGCGCCATAAAATCCTAACACGGGGAACATTAACCCCGACATACCCTGTTACACATCCTATGCACACACTATTGGTGTGCTACTACCTTATCCTGCTTGCACAGTGTCCTTTACTGTTACACACCGCGCTGTGACTAAACGCTACACCATAGGTCACTTTACCTATTATATATCCAGCATCACAGGATTTTCTCCACATCCTTGTCTATACTATAGGAGTTTGTCTGGCATAATCTCCATAACAGCATAATTTCATTGGAGTAATGTTTCTGAGGAAGGTCTGGGATTGGACCGAAAACGTTTAAACATAAACTTTTGTCTATGTGGATGCCACAATAAAAACTTTGTTCACCTGCTTCTATTGTTGAGTGCCAAGTTTATGTCACTGTTCTATAGGGGAGAGTGTCGTGGGACATTCATTATTAATTGGACAGCGTCGGACAGGGAGTATACGGTTGTTTTATTTTTTTACGTTTTATTACAGGAGATCGAGGGCGTCGCTTGGATCTGAGCATATAATAAAGATATGAAAACCGTGCTGTGTTTTATTTCATTAAAATACTTTATTCTTATGCGTGTGTTGCTTTTTTAACCCTTTATTAATATAAGATTAATAATGGATAGGCGTCTTATTGACGCCTCTCTATTATTATTTCTCTCACTATATGGCAATGCTGCATGGGAATTTTCTCACCCAGCATTGCCAGTGAGAGAATGAACAAAAGTGACGTCATTCTCTCCCGGCGTCTGAGCGATACACACAGCGGAGGATTACCTCTCCTGTCAGTGCATCACAGAGGCGGTGTAGAGCACTCACATCACCCGATGTCAGCGTTCTATACCAGAGATCGTCGTGGGACACTCGTTATTATCTGGACTGCGGCGGACAGGTGATGTATAGGTTGCTTTATTATTTTATTTTTATTACAGGAGACGATGGCATCGGGGAATAGGTGGTTGTTGAGTATGTTCTCTATGTTGTGTTGTATGTTATGTGTATGTTCTGTATGTTATATGTTATGTGCATGTTCTGTATGCTATGTGTTGTATGTTATGTGTATGTACTGTATGTTATGTGTTGTATGTTATGTGTATGTTCTGTATGTTATGTGTTATATGTTATATGTATGCTCTGTATGTTATGTGTTGTATGTTATATGTATGTTATGTGTTGTACGTTATATGTATGTACTGTATGTTGTGTTATATGTATGTTCTGTATGTTGTGTTATATGTATGTTCTGTATGTTATGTGTATGCTCTGTATGTTATGTGTTATATGCATGTTCTGTATGTTATGTGTTGTATGTTATATGTATGTACTGTATGTTATGTGTTATATGTATGCTCTCTATGTTATGTGTTATATGTATTTTATGTATGTTGTGTTGTATGTTATATGTATGTTATGTGTTGTATGTTATATGTATGTTACGTGTTGTATGTATATATTGTATGCTATGCTTTATATGTATGTTCTGTATGTTATGTGTTGTATGTTATATGTATGTACTGTATGTTATATGTTATATGTATGTTCTGCATGTTGTGTTATATGTATGTTCTGTATGTTGTGTTATATGTATGCTCTGTATGTTATGTGTTTATGTATTATTGTATGTTATGTGTTGTATGTTATATGTATGTTATGTGTTGTATGTTATATGTATGTTACATTTGTGTATGTTATATGTATGTACTGTATGTTATGTGTTATATGTATGTTATGTTTGTGTATGTTATATATATGTACTGTATGTTATGTGTTATATGTATGTTATGTGTTGTATGTGATATGAATGTACTGTATGTTATGTGTTATATGTATGTTCGGTATTTTATGTGTTGTATGTTATATATATGTTATGTGTTGTATGTTATAGTATGTTCTGTATGTTATGTGTTGTATGTTATATGTATGTGTGTTGTATGTTATATGTATATACTCTATGTTATGTGTTATATGTATGTTATGTGTTGCATGTTATATGAATGTACTGTATGTTACGTGTTATATGTATGTGCTGTATGTTATGTTATATGTATGTATGTGTTGTATGTTATATGATGTACTGTATGTTATGTGTATATGTATGCTCTGTATGTTATTTATTATATGTATGTTCTGTATTTATGTATTGTATGTTATATGTATGTTAAGTGTTGTATGTTATATGTATGTTATATGTATACTCTATGTTTGTGTTATATGTATGTTATGTGTTGTTTGTTATATATATGTACTGTACACTATGTTATATGTATGTTCTGTATGTTATGTGTTGTATGTTATATGTATGTTATGTGTAATATGTTGTTTGTTCTGTATGTTGTGTATGTAATGTGTGTTTTTTTTTTACATTCAACATATTAGCCTGATGATTGGACTACTACTGTCCCATCATTGGCTAATGCGTCACTCACTGATAGTGTAGCAGGCATAGCCGAATGGGACTTGTAGTCCCATCGGACGATGCCTGAATACACATATACATACAAACAGCATCGCACACACACACATAGTAAAGCCGGGCGGCACCGCTCAGCCAATGGCGGGGGATTTGAATCCCACGCCGCTCATTGGCTGAGCCGGCCGCCGGCTCTGCCAATGAGCGGTGCCGCACGGTGGGGGATTTGAATCCCGTACCGCTCATTGGCTGAGCCGGTGGGCGGAGCAGCCAATGAGCGGTGCCAGCGCGGCTTTGGTGGGGTATTAGAATCCCGCGTCGCTCAAAGCCGCGCCGGCACCGCTCTTTGGCTGAGCCGCCCGCCGGCTCTGAAAATGGGCACTGTAGGTGTGTTTACTGTCCTCCACTCCCTGCCGACTTTGCTTCCCCATTGACTTGCATTGGGTTTCGTGTTTCGGCTGAATCACCGACTTTTCCCGATAGTCGGACGATTTTGCTCGACCCGACTTTTGCGAAAGTCGGGTTTCATGAACCCGACTCGACCCGAAAAATGGGAAAGTCGCTCATCTCTAGCTATGACATCTAACCACTGATCTGGAGGTTGCATAAGTAGGTTAGGGTCCCAATGTCTTTCAAAGGTGTCTTTGGTTATGGTGGTGACCTGGGAACCAGTGTCTAACAGTGCGGTAAATGGAACTCTATTGATACGAATGGTCACTTCCGGACGAGGTCCAACATATCTGGTGAAACAAGTAACATTTTCGGGACCTATCGTCTGTCCTCCCGAGGGGCGGTCCTCTGCCTCGGGGGTTGCTCTTTTAAACGCCAACACTGACGTTCCAAATGTCCAGCTCTCTATGACAATATCTGCAGATTGGCCTACCCTGCTTGTCAAAACGGTCGGTGGATCTTCTCCCGGATGGGGTTTGATATTCCTGGCTAGTGCAGTAAACAGGGAATTCCATTTGTGTTCTGGGCGTAGCTTTTAGTAGCGGGCTCTCTAGCTTTTCTATTTTCTTGCAGATCTCGGCTAGTCTGCTAGCTAACTCCGCCATCTGTTTCTGTCATAGCATTAGTATTTGGAGCCTGAGTTTGGGCGGCTTGCGACAGCAGAACGTTACTTTTTGGAAAATTATGCAACGATTGAGCTGCTGTACCACTAGCAAGAGTAGATAGTTCAAGTTTTTTAGCCTCTGGGCGAAATTCTCTCCCTAAAATCAGAATAGCAAGTTCTTTGAATTCCTGGAAGGAACTATCTGCATGCTGGAGTGCTAACATTTTTAGTTGACTGCGTAGGGTTTCCGTGGCAGCTCCTTCTATAAACTGCTCTTTCAGAACTTCATCTGTAAATCTGGCCTCCTGGGGTTCCATGTGTATTATAGCTCGCCAAGCTTCTTGCAAGGATAAGGCATAGTCTCTTAGTGACTCATTAACGTCTTGTTTTTTTTCCAAAAAAACACATTTTTAATTCTGATGCGGAGCGGACCTCAAATATGCTTTCTAAGCGCTCCAGAATTTGTTCTACAGTCCTTTTCTGCACTTTGGGCCAGGACTTAATTTCTCTCAAAGCTGCACCTTGGAGTTGTCCACTCAGGATTTCACTTCTTGGTCATTGGTCATGAGGAACAGGCAAAATAAAGCAGTCATTTTTTCCCTAAAGTCTCATAATGTGTTGGTTTCTCCATTATAATGTGGCATCCAGGAAGCTCCCAAATAATATGGCATAGTGAGAGGCATAAATGCAGTGGAGACTTTATCAGCAGAATTGGGGCTGTTACTAAGCGGCTCATATTCATTTTCGTCTGCCATTGTGAGTTTCACTTTTAGAGTAGTGAACTCGGTTAAAACAGGCTTAGTAATCAGGTACAGTACAAGCAGGCACAGAAGGATCATCCTGTTCGTGATGCCATAATTTTTAAATTGTTGAGCCGCCTTGTGAGATGCAGAGCCCAGTATCTCGGAGGATGGTTCAGTCATGGTAGCTCCGATGGCTCTAACAATCCCTAGGTTAGGTGGCAATTGTAAAGTGGAAAATGACTGATATATGAGACTGTGAGTGATGTTGATGCCCGCAAGGTGTGAGGCCACAGACAAAAGAATCATACACCGAGGGTCCTGAGCAAACTTGTAAGCTGAACTTTACTGAAGATTGGTAACATTTCTAATATTTTCCAACATAACAGTCATGTGTAGCAGATATACATTTTCTTAGTCACTGCGACTATCAAAGCCTTTTCTCGGTCCCGGCCTTGGGAGGTTGGCAGTAAATTTCATTAGACTAACGGTGCTGCGGGTAGGGGAAGGATCAACTGACCTTAATAGGATCAGAGTATCCAGGAAATCTGCTGTGCAGTTCCGCAGTCTCTGCACTCTGTCGCTGGAAAATGCAGAGCACTCTGAATCGGGTGCTATTTGTATTCCCTGATGGTCCCAAATGAGGAGCCCCAATTTCCTACGTCCTCTCACCACGGGAACCGCTTGTAACTCTCCGTTTTCAGTCTCATGCCACCTCCAACTGCCACTTGTTTCAAATTAGAAAAACAAGTTGCAATGCCCAACCAAGGCAGCAGAGGTCAGCATAGTACTACTAGTGGTAATACCAAAACAAGGCAGGAGAGGGCAGCATAATATTAAATAATTTACCTCCTTCCAAGGCAAAACAAGGAGCCGGTATCACAATTGTAATAATGTAAGAAATAGAGCACACTTACCATATAACATATAACATACATTAATAATGTTTTTTCTGGTCACTACAATTGTAACAGACAGGAGACTGCAGTTGTCAACTATGGTTCAAAATTACCTCTCCTCCCCTATTGATGTTCTCCCTCACAGTTCATTCCCCTGTGACTACTGGGCCTTTAAACTGGACACTTGGCCTGAATTGGCACAATATGCCTTACAGGAGCTCGCTTGCCCTGCTGGTAGTGTGCTATCAGAAAGAGTCTTCAGTGCTGCTGGATCCATCCTGACACAAAGAAGGACCCGGCTGTCTACCCAAAATGTTGCTGATCTCACCTTCATTAAAATGAACCATGCCTGGGTTTCAAAGGATTTTGTACCACCTTCCCCTGATGACACATAGGTTGCCAGCAAAATGGCTCGCTTTGTCCTCCTCTTCCTCAAACTTCTCCAATTCCTCCATTTGCAGCTGCTGAACATCCAGCCTACACATCAACATGTGCCAGTTTTTCCTCCGCCCTAACTGGGCTGTCCCGCCCCCAGGGCCGAGGTCACCACCTGGCATACCCGGGCAAGTGCCAGCGCCCTGAGCAGGTGGGGGGGGCCCACTCTTTGGCAACGGCACTGGCACAGGGCCCCTTATAGTATGTCGGTGTCTCTGACGGTGGGGGGGGCCCACTCGCAGTCAGACACACCGGCGTACTATGAGGGGCCCTGTGCCAGAGCCGTCGCCCACTAGTGGGCCCCCCTGCTTGCTCAGGGCCCCAGCACTTGCAATACTCAACTCTCCCTGCTCCACCGCTGTGGCGTCTTCCGCGTTTCCTGACAGTGACATTCAGGTCAGAGAGTGCGATGACGTCATGTCTGTACGCCCTCTGCCTCAACAGTCCAAGTGCAGAGAGCTGGAACATGGCGACGCTGAGGAGTCCAGAGTAGAGCAGTGACCAGCAAGAGGTATTTAATTTTTTTTTAATGTTTGGAGCAATATATGGGGAGCATTATACACTGGAGCATTATAAATGGGGCCCAGTATATATGGAGCATTATATAGGCCCATAATACACTGGAGCATCATCCATGGGGCCCATCACACACTGGAGCATCATGTGGGGCCCATTATATATGGAGCATTATATAGGCCCATCATACACTGGAGCATCATCCACAAGACCCATCATACACTGGAGCATTATAAATGGGGCACATCATACACTGGAGCATCATAGATAGGGCCCATTATACACTGGAGCATTATAAATGGGGCCCATTATATAGGTCCATCATACACTTGGGCATCATAGATAGGGCCCATTATGCACTGGAGCATTATATGGGGCCCATTATATATGGAGCATTATATAGGCCCATCATACACTGAAGCATCATCCATAGTGCCCATCATACACTGGAACATTATCAATGGGGACCATCATACACTGGAGCATCATAGATAGGGCCCATTATACACTGGAGTATTATAAAGGGGGCGTATTATATATGGAGCATTATATAGGTCCACCATACACTGGAGTATCATCCATTGGGCCCATCAAACACTGGAGCATTATAAATGGGGCCGATCATACACTGGAGCATCATAGATAGGGCCCATTATAACATGGAGCATTATAAATGGGACCCATTTTATATGGAGCATTATATAGGCCCATCTTACACTGGAGCATCATCCATGGGGCGCATCATATACTGGAGCATCATATGGGGCCCATTATATATGGAGCATTATATAGGCCCATCATACACTGGAGCATCATCCATGGGGCCCATCATATACTGGAGCATCATATGGGGCCCATTATATATGGAGCATTATATAGGCGCATCATACACTGGAGCATCATCCATGGGGCCCATCATATACTGGAGCATCATATGGGGCCCATTATATATGGCGCATTATATAGGCCCATCATACACTGAAGCATCATCCATGGGTCCCATCATACACTGGAGCATCATATGGGGCCCATTATGTATGGAGCATTATATAGGCCCATCATACACTGGAGCATCATCCATAGGGCCCATCATATACTGGAGCATTATAAATGGGGCCTATCATACACTGGAGCATCATGCATGGGGCCCATCATACACTGGAGCATTATAAATGTGGCCCATCATATACTGGAGCACCAAATACGGGGCCCATTATACACTGGAGCATTATAAATGGGGCCCTTTACATATGCAGCATTATATAGGACCATCATCCATGGGGCCCATCATATACTGGAGCATTATATGGGGGCCAATATATATAGAGCATTATATAGGCCCGTCCTACACTGGAGCATCACGCATAGGGCAGCACGGTGGCTCAGTGGATAGCACTGCAGCCTTGTAGCACTGAAGTCCTGGGTTCGAATCCACCAATACATCTGCAAGGAGATGTATGTTCTCCGGTGTTTGCGTGGGTTTCCTCTGGGTACTCCCACACTCAAAAAAACATACTGATAGGGAATCTACTGTAGATTGTGAGCCCCATTGGGGACAGCGACGATAATGTGTGCAAACTGTAAAGGGCTGCGGAATATGTTAGCGCTATATAAAGAATATTATTATTATGGGGCCCATCATACACTGGAGCATTATAAATGTGGCCCATCATACACTGGAGCATCATATCGGGGCCCATTATATATGGAGCATTATACACTGTTAATAATTATTAAGCAAGTTGTATTTGAGAGGATTCGTTTTATTATTGAACAACAACTATGTTCTCAATCAACCAAAAAGACTCATAAATATCAAAGCTTAATATTTTTGGAAGTTGGAGAGGGTTTTTTTTATTTGGCTATCTTAGGAGGATATCTGTTTGTGCAGTTAACTATTACTGTGCAGAGTTATTTGGCATCTTAATAAAAACCAAATATATACCCATCTCACTTGTTTATTTTCACCAGTTAAAGCAATACAACAACACAAATTTAGAAATAAACATTTCTGACATTCTTAAACCAAAAAAAAAAACAGTGACCAACATAGCCACCTTTCTTTACGATGACACTCAAAAGCCTTCCATCCACAGATTCTGTCAGTTGCTTGATCTGTTTACGATCAACATTGCGTGCAGCAGCCACCACAGCCTCCCAGACACTGTTCTGAGAGGTGTAATGTTTTCCCTCCCTGTAGATCTCACATTTTATGAGGGACCACAGGTTCTCTATGGGGTTCATATCAGGTGAACAAGGGGGCCATGTCATTATATTTTCTTCTTTTAGACCTTTACTGGGCAGCCACGCTGTGGAGTATTTGGATGCATGTGATGGAGCATTGTCCTGCATGAAAATCATGTTTTTCTTGAACGATACCAACTTCTTCCTGTACCACGGCTTGAAGAAGGTGTCTTCCAGAAACTGGCAGTAGGTCTGGGAGTTGAGCTTCACTCCATCCTCAACCCGAGAAGGTCCCACAAGTTCATCTTTGATGATACCAGCCCATACCAGTACCCCACCTCCACCTTGCTGGCGCATGAGTCGGAGTGGAGCTCTCTGCCCTTTACTGATCCAGCCTCGGGCCCATCCATCTGGCCCATCAAGAGTCACTCTCATTTTATCAGTCCATAAAACCTTAGAAAAATCAGTTTTAACATATTTCTTGGCCCAGTCTTGACGTTTTATCTTATGTTTCTTATCATAGAATGGTAGAGTTGGAAGGGACCTTCTGGGCCATCTGGTCCAACCCCCTGCTCAAAGCAGGATTCTCTAAATCATATCAGACAGATGTCTGTCCAGCCTCTGTTTGAAGACTTCCATTGAAGGAGAACTCACCACCTCTCGTGGCAGCCTGTTCCACTCATTGATCACCCTAACTGTCAAAAAGTTTTTTCTAATATCTAATCTGTGTCTCCTCCCATTCAGTTTCATCCCATTTCTTCTAGTCTTTCTGTGTGCAAATGAGAATAAAGATGATCCTTCTGCAATGTGACAGCCCTTGAGATATTTGTAGACAGCTATTAAGTCTCCTCTCAGTCTTCTTTTTTGCAAGCTAAACATTCCCAAATCCTGCAACCGTTCCTCATAGGACATGGTTTGCAGACCGGTCACCATTCTGTGGCTCTTCTCTGAACTTGCTCGAGTTTGTTGATGTCTTTTTTAAAATGTGGTGCCCAAAACTAGACACAGTATTCCAGATGAGTTCTGACCAAAGAGGAGTAGAGGGTAATAATGACCTTACGTGATCTAGACTGTATGCTTCTGTTGATACATCCTAGAATTGTATTTGCCTTTTTTGCTGCTGCATCACACTGTTGACTCATGCTCAGTCTGTGATCAATTAGTATACCCAAGTCTTTTTCACATGTGCTATTACTTAGCCCTATTCCTCCCATTTTGTATATGCTTTTTTCATTTTTATTGCCAAGATGTAGTACTTTGCATTTTTCCCTGTTAAAAACCATTCTGTCAGTTGCTGCCCACTGCTCCAGTTTATTTATATCTTTTTGATCCTCTCTCTCTCTTCTCTAGTATATGCTACCCCTCCTAGCTTTGTGTCATCAGCAAATTTGATCAGTTTACCCTCAATTCCTTCATCTAAATCATTGCTAAAGATGTTGAACAATACAGGGCCCAAAACAGAGCCTTGTGGTACCCCACTTGAGACATTCTTCCAACTGGATGTGCAGCCATTTACGACCACTCTTTGGGTCCGATCACTAAGCCAGTTTAGAATCCACCTAACAGTTGCCTTGTCCATTCCATACTTAGTCATTTTTTCAATAAGGATTGTGTGAGATACTTTGTCAAATGCTTTGCTGAAGTCAAGATATACTATATCTACAGCATTTCCCTGATCCACCCAGTCAGTGATTCTGTCATAGAAGGAAATTAAGTTAGTCTGACATGACTTATTAGTTAGAAACCCATGCTGACTCTGTTAATCACTTCATTCTTATCCAGGTACTTACATACATGTTCTTTAATAATTTGTTTAAAGATCTTTCCTGATATAGAAGTCAGACTCACTGGCCTGTAGTTCCCTGGGTCCACCTTCTTCCCCTTTTTGAAGATAGGAACAACATTTGCTCGTCTCCAGTCTTCTGGGACTTCTCCTGTTCTCCAAGAATTTTCAAAGATTATGGACAGTGGTTCAAGAATTTCTTCTGCTATCTCCTTCAGTACTCAGGGGTGTAATTCATCTGGACCTGGAGACTTGAATTCATTTTGGTTAGCTAAGTGTTTCCTCACTGTCTTTCTGTTTATAGATATCCTGGATTCTTCTATTCCTTTAATAGGACAGTGATGATCAGTTGATGTTACATTTCCTTTCTGAGAGAAAACAGATGCAAAATAGGAATTTAAAAGTTCAGCCTTCTCAACATCCTGTCTTACCATTTCATCATTTTCATCCTGTAAAAATCCTATAGCATCTTTGACTTTTCTTTTACTTTTGACGTATCCCCGAAATCCTTTTTTGTTGCTTTTGACGTCTCTTGCAAGCCTTAATTCATTGTCAGCTTGAGATAATCTGATTTGTGCCCTGCAGGTTCTGCAGACGGCATTATATTCTTCTTTAGATATGCCTCCCTCTTTCCATTTGATAAACATTTCTTTCTTCCTTTTTAGCATGTGTTTAAGTTCTGTGTTCATCCATCCTGGTTTCCTTAAATGCTTCCCATTCTTTCCCTCTTTTCGGAATTGTTAACAATTGTGCATTGAGAATCTAATTTTTCAAGATTTCCCATCCTTCCTGGACATTTTTGTCCTTAAGGATATCCAGCCATTGGATCCCTCCAATTCTCTTTCCGAGTCCCTTAAAATCTGCCTTTCTGAAATCTAACCTTGACGTCTGAGTCTTCACAGGTCTTCCTCCTCTTGTTATCCAAAATTCTAAAATAGCATGGTCACTACCTCCTAGGGTCCCAGGCACTCTTACCTCCTCAACCATTTCCTCCCTGTTTACAAGGATTAGATCCAAGGTAGTAGATCCCCTTGTTTTCTCCCCTACCTTTTGGAAGATAAAGTTGTCAGCAAGAGATGATAAGAATTTCCTTGACCTGTTAATTTTGCCTGAGAGAGATTCCCAACAAATGTCTGGATAGTTGAAATCTCCCATGACCACTATGTCATATTTTTTGGAGAACTTGGCCATTTGATGCATAAAGAGTTCATCCATATCTTCAGCTTGCATAGGTGGCCTGTAGTAAATGCCTACAATGGTTCCTTTCATTGTTCTGTCCTTGTATCTTACCCAACAGATTCACAGAACTCCAGTCTCTGAAGCATCAATCTCTGTGCAGATATACGCTTTTCTAATACAATGCGACACTCCTCCTCGTTATCAATTCTGTTTCTTGCAAATAAGTGTATCCTTCCAGCCTTGTATTCCAATCATGTGTATCGTGCCACCAAGTTTCAGTGATTCCAATGACATCATATTTCTTTTCCTGCGTTAGTAGTTCCAATTCTCCTTGTTTGTTGCCCATGCTTTGTGCATTTGTATAGAAACATTTTAGTTTGTGACTGGTTTCTCTTTCTTCAATATTTTTTATTATGTAGACTTTTTGTCTTTGTTCTTCCCTTCACTTTTAATAGTAGAATTCTCAATAGTATTTGTCAGGTGTATGGCTTTTGCTGGCGTTTTGCTTCTCTTCCCACATTGTTCTAGTTTAAAGCTCTCCTGATGAGTGTAGCAAGGCGACTTCCAAATACATGTTTTCCAGTTTTCGTAAGGTGCACCCCATCTCTAGCAAGTAGTCCATCGTATAGGTAATTCACTCCATGATCCAAAAATCCAAATCCTTGCTGACGGCACCATCGACATAGCCAGTTGTTCACCAGCAGAATCTTCTTCCACCTCTTTGTTCCATGGCCATCCACTGGAAGGATGGAAGAGAAGACCACCTGCGCTCCCAGTTCTTTCACTTTCTTACTTAAGTTTTCAAAGTCACTGCAGATGGTTTCCAGGTCGTTTCTTGCGGTGTCATTTGTCCCCACATGTATTAGCAGGAATGGGTAGTCATCTGTAGGTCTGAAGAGTCCTGATATCCTGTCAGACACATCTTTAATTTTTGCACCTGGAAGACAGCACATTTCTCTTGAGGTTAAATCCAGTCTGCAGATAGCGGCCTCTGTTCCTCTCAACAGGGAATCCCCCATGACAACAACTCTCCGTTTCTTCTTCACAACAGTTTTCTTTCTCCATTCAGGAGGACTCTGAGGGGTACAAGGTTATTGTTTGTGGCCAAAGTCTTATCTTGATGTAATTCTTCATCGTTCTCCTGTGTAAGAGCCTGGTACTGGTTCCTGAGCAGTATTGGTGCTGACTGCCTCCTGATCCTCCTGCTTCTCTGGGTCACATGCTTCCATACCTCTGTTTCTTCAGGTGCACTTCGAATTTCTTCTCTTTCTGTAACATGAAGAGATAATTCTGCTCTGTCTAAGAACTCTTCACCTTCCTTAATGGTTTTCAATGTAGATAACCTCTCTTCCAGATTTTGCAACTTTTCCTCCAAAAGGGACACAAGTTTGCATTTCTGGCAGGTGAAGTTTGGCTTTTCCACTGGTAAGTCTGTGAACATGTAGCAATAAATGCAGCTCACCAAATGGCTCCTGGCCTCTTCCATGTTCTTATTGTTCAAGAGATATTCAAGCCGTGAAATATATGCAAAAACGTTAGGCGCGCGTTTACTGATGTCCTCCTTTCAGCTGCAACGGCCAAAATCCAGTGTTCCTTGAGCTCGCGGAGACTCTTCACTTATCCCAGAAGGCACTGGGAATATGCAAATTCTCTCTTCAGGACTCTTCCCCTGGTTTACTGATGTTGTCCTTTCAGCTGCAACGGCCAAAATCCAGTGTTCCTTGAGCTTGCGGAGACTCTTCACTTATCCCAGAAGGCACTGGGAATATGCAAATTCTCTCCTCGGGACTCTTCCCCTGGTTTACTGATGTCCTCCTTTCAGCTACAACGGCCAAAATCTTATTCAAAGGTGGTCATTTTTCAGCCTTCCTTACCTTGGCCATGTCCCTGAGTATGGCACACCTTGTACTTTTTGATGCTCCAGTAACGTTGTAGCTCTGAAATATGGCAAAACTGGTGGCAAATGCCATCTTGGCAGCTTCGCGCTTAATTTTCCTCAATTCACGGGCAGTAATTTTGAGCCTTTTTTTATCAACACGCTTCTTGCGACCCTGTTGGCTATTTGCCATGAAACGCTTGATTGTTCAGTGATCACGCTTCAAAAGTTTGGCAATTTCAAGACTGCTGCATCCCTCTGCAAGACATCTCACAATTTTTGACTTTTCAGAGTCCGTCAAATCTCTCTTCTGACCCACTTTGCCAAAGGAAAGGAAGTTGCCTAATAATTAAGCACACCTTATATAGGGTGTTGATGTCATTACACCACACCCCTCCTCATTACAGAGATGCAAATCACCTGATTTACATAATTGGCAGTTGGCTTTCAAGCCTATATAGCTTGGAGTAGGACAACATGTATAAAAAGGATGATGTGATCAAAATACTAATTTGCCTAATAATTCTGCACACAGTGTATAGGCCCATCATACACTGGAGCATCACCATGGGGCCCCATCATATACTGCAGCATCATATGGGGCCCATTATATATGGAGCATTATATAGGCCCATTATACACTGGAGCATCATCCATGGGGCCCATCATATACTGGAGCATCATATGGGTTCATTATTAATGGGGCATCATATAGGGTATGGAACATCATATGGAGCACATATGGGGCCTATTCTGTATGGAGCATTATATGAAGCCCATTCTGTATGGAGCAATATATATGGCCCATCATATACTGTATGGAGCTTTATATGCGATTACATTATACTGTATGGAGAAATATGTGGGGCTCATTCTACTCTATGGGGACAGTCCTATACTGTATGGCACATTATATGGGGACCATCATATACTGTAGCATTATGAGGAGCTCATCATATACTGTATGGAACATTATATGGGACCAATTATTCTGTATGGAGCAATATATGGGGCTCATTATTCTGTGGTGGCCATAATACTGTATGGAGGAATATACTGTCCTGGTTTTTGAGCTATTGTAGAATTTAAATAGATATCAGTCATGTAATGTAGGAAGTGAAGTATTTGTCATTGTACTATACCTATATTTCTGTGCCGTATCGGAGCATTATGAATTGTGGTATGTGTTAAAGGGGCCCACTGACACTCTTTCACCCGGGGCACACGAAAACCTGGAGCCAGCCCTACCCCCCACAACTTTAGCCAAATAACCCCCAGTTTTCAATGCGTAACTATTATTATAAAGTAAATTAAGGTTGCAAACTTAAGTAAAAAGAATTGATGTTGTTGGCATTGAAATGGGCACTGTAGGTGTGTTTACTGTCCTCCACTCCCTGCCGACTTTGTTTCCCCATTGACTTGCATTGGGTTTCCTGATAGTCGGCCGATTTCATTTGACTCGACTTTTGAGAAAGTCGGGTTTCACGAAACCCGACTCGACCCTCCAAAAGGCAAAGTCGCTCATCTCTAGTGCCGGGTATTGAGGTGCAAGACTCGTGTGAGTTTCTCGCAAGTGTGACCCCAACCATAGTGAAATAACCATGGTTCCACTGCCCGTACTATTAGGTCCATTGCTAGAATGGCCAGAACAATAAATATGTGACTACAGAGCTCTGGAATCATGCACGAGCCTGTTACACAGAGCGGACATTATAGCTGAGGTGTGATAATGTGAGGCTCAGCGGGGCGATAACTGCAGAACATCCAGGTGTTGGGTGCTGGTACCACAGTGCACAGCGCTCATCTGCAAACACGGCGGTGGGTCTCCACTGATAGCATCACATACACCAGCACCATACTGCCTGCACCCCAGCACATTACTGGATAGGACTCCAGATACTCAGGGGAGCTTACAGGTTACACTGTGCTGGATATATGCAAGGAATTGTTATTGGGGGGGATTTGTTATGTGGGATCCTGCCAAGCAGAGAACTGTGGGTTCAGGCCTGATCATACTCAAGAATCACATGCAGCATATCCATATACACTCTTTCACTCATTTATAAACAGAGAAATACATACTGTATACTACAGATACACAAGACACTATTACATACACAGAAAACCTATGTATCCATTTACACACAGGAAAGCACAAACTATACCACTGGCGGACACAGACAGAAAAGGGCCCCTGTGCAAGTACAAGATATGGGCCCTTTCCAGACCAAGATCTCCTAAAAATGCAAATTACACTTGCTTTGGAGGTAAAATGGGCCCCCTTACCTCTTGGGCCCCTGTGCGGCTGCACAGGTTACACCAATGATATGTCCGCCCCCGCACTAAACACACTATTACATATACTCCCGTGTGCTGCAGCAGAGCCTTCACTGCTTGCCCCATCTCAGGACACCAGAGGCAGTGGTCAGTGCTCCATATCAGCCCCAGCACAGGAGGGCACAAGGAGCTGCTGCCTCCTCTATGAGTCTTTGCAGACAGGATCTCCCCCTCCTCCTCGGTCTGACTGCCTCCTGTGATCTCAGGAGGGCAGCAGCAGAGGAAGGAGTTATGGAGGGTGCAGTGTACAGAGTCACCAGCAAGCAGTGTCAGTAGCTATCCTCAGGAATGGTGGGGGCTGGGGGTCCTTCATTCAGTGGAGAGAGCAGTCCCACATCCGGAGCCAGGAGGGAGCAGCATCAATTTGTGACACTACCACCTACTGGCCATTGTAATTGTCTCAAACTGAGGAGATTTCTGGACTTTTCTGGCTCCCAGCTCCTTCTGCTTTGTCCCTCACTGCCCATGTCCTGAATCAGCCAGAGGGTAAAGGGAGAGACAACAGAGGAGGAGCCAGTGCTGGAGGCAGCACCGAGCTCTGCACAGGAGCAATGCTCAGGACTTTGTGCCTCAAGTCTCCTGCACAGAGCGCTTCCACTGCCTCCCAGCATGTGGCGCTGCCTGAGGCAACAAGCTCAAGTTGCCTCATTATACATGCACCCCTGTATATAGAGGCTGCTGCTGGGGTGTACATGGAGGCTGCTGCTGCAGGGGTATATTGAGCTGCTACTGCTGGGGTATATGTAGAGGTTGTTGCTGCTGGGGTATATGTGGAGGCTGCTGCTGCTGGGGTATATGTGGAGGCTGCTGCTGCTGGGGTGTATGTGAAGGCTGCTGTTGCTGGGGTGTATGTGGAGGCTGCTGCTCTGCTGGGGTATATGTGGAGGCTGCTGTTGCTGGGGTATATGTGGAGGCTGCTGCTGCTGGGGTATATGTGGAGCTGCTGCTGCTGGGTATATGTGGAGGCTGCTGCTGCTGGGATGTATGTGGAGGCTGGTGCTGCTGGGGTATATGTGGAGGCTGCTGCTGGGGTATATGTGGAGGCTGCTGCTGCTGGGGTATATGTGGAAGCTGCTGCTACAGGGATATATAGAGGCTGCTGCTGCTGGGGTGTACGTGAAGGTTGCTGCTGGTGTTTATGTGGAGGCTGCCGGTCGGGGTAATTTCTCTGCGAGCAGCCGGGGGATGACCGGCTGGTGCCGGTCATCTCTCGGCTGTGTCGCCACTGACCTCCATAAGGCAGGAGATGACCCGCGGCTACCGTCGAGAGATCAGCAGCTAGTGCCACTGATCTCCCGATGATAGCGGTGGCGTGCGTGGTTCAAATCCTGCGCCAATTCGCGGCCGGACTGCGCCCTGTCGCTGATTGGTCGCGTCCGGCCGGGCGCGACCAATCAGCGACGCGGGATTTCCATTACAGACAGACAAAATTAGACGATTATGGTCGCATCCGGCCAGGCGCAACCAATCAGCGACGTGGGATTTCCGTTACAGACAGATTGAATTAGACGATTTTTAGATGATTATATAGTAGATATGTGTCAGATCTTTATAGTCAAAAAGATCCTATTTTTTGGGTTCAATGACTAGATTTGGTTATTATGTGCCATATCTTTGTGCTTTTATACACAATACTTTTAATATTTTGCTTTAATAAAAAACACATGCACCTATTGATTTCTACTGGTGTTTGCATGGTTTTCCCACTTCTAATACATTTTTCTTAACAGTTTAATGTGTATAATATGATTAATTAAGATTTTTTTTTATTAACCATGTGATATTTGTAGTCTTTAAGAATGAACGAACCTGTGAATGTTTGGGTTCTTCTGGTTTGGCCGAGCTACAGTTCAAAGTTCGATTCTGTATTCGAACTTAACCCACAAACCCAATAGAAGGCAATGGCAAACCAAACTTCAGTGCTTTAAAATGGCTGTAAAATGGTCATAGTAAGGTCTAAGGGGCTGCAAAATGTGCTAAATGGGGGTAAGAGTAGGACAATTGCCCTAAATACAAATGTGGATACGGAAATAACTTAAAATAACATAGAATAAAAAAAAATATTATAATCTTGAACCAGGTGGCGAAGGTTTAAAGTGGAGAAGGAGATTGAGGAGGTGGAAGCGGCAGTTTAGGTGGAAAAGGAGTAGGAGGTGGCCAACACTGTTTTGTGTTTTATTATGAGTACGTGGAAGGGGTAGTGCAAACGATCAGTGAACTACCACAGCACATGTCGATGATGATGATGATGATGATGAAACACAGGTGCCAAATTCTGCAGCTTTCTGCTGTATGCAAGGAGGCCAGGGGTCGGGACTGTGTGGAACATCATGTTGAGAAAAATAATTATTATTTTTAATAGTGCCATTGATTACATGGTGCTGTGCATGAGGAGGGTTACATACAAAACACAAATATAAATTTACATGACAAACTATTACAGATAAGTAGAAAGGAGAGAGGAACCTACCCTTGCAGCCTTCAATTCTACAGGGGAATTGGGGAGGAGACAGTAGGTTCGAGGGAGGCAGCAACTCTGTTGTTACTGAGGTGGCAGTGGGTCATTGCAGGCTGTAAGCTGTACTGAAGACATGAGATTTCAAGTTCCGCTTGAGAGTTCCAAATGTAGGGGATATTTGGATATTTCTGGTCACAGAATTCTACAGGATCTGGGATACTTAGGAGAAGTCAAGGATAAGGATTGTGAACGAGTGAAGCAGGTCTTGAGAGGATCAGAGATTACGTTGTGGAAGATATCAGGAGGTTATTCAAGAGATATATAGGGGAGACATATATGGATGGCTTTGTAGGTCAGTGTTAGTAGCTTGAAGGGGATATTTTATGAATTTGGAGACAATGAAGGGATTTGCAGATGTGAGAAGCGAAGGAGTAGGGAGCACAGAAGTGCATTAGTAGGGTAGCAGAGTTCGGACAGTCTGGAGAGGTGCGATGATGTGATGGGGGATGATGAGGTCCTAGACCTTACATGGAGTCAAGACAATCCGAGTGACATGGGCAGTTTGGCGGAAGAGGTGGTGGTCATGCTGCCCCAGCTGCACAGCAAAAGAGCGAGCAGGGTGCAAAAACGAAGATGCCGGTCCCTAGCAATTAAGCTGGTTACTACTGTGCACTGCTCCTAGCCTTTTCTCTGTCCATGTTGCTTCATCCTACTATGCTTTTTCGACCATCTTCTCATCTGGTCAGAAAGTGTGGACCGACTGTGCACACATTTGGCATTCTCACTCTGATGCTGTTCGCCCGTCTGTGGTGCAGCGTTGCATCTGCCTTCTTGCTCCCCGCCTCATTTGCTACAAACCCATAAGGTGGGACTCCACCTTGCATATTCTGGAGACACTGTGGGAGCAGCAGCACGTAATAGTTAAGTTTCAGCTAAGTCATGTACAGGCGAGTCGCTCTGCTGAACAACACACTACAAGACCAACGAGTGGACTTCAATGCGGGACAAGTGTATCATGTTCCACTGCTTTGAGTACTTCACAAATATGGCCAGCACTGTTGACGCCATCATCAGCGTTACTATCCCACTTTTATGCTTCATTGAAAAAACGCTTCAGGCGATAATGGATTAGGTGATGGCACAGGAAGAAGAAGATGAGGAAGATTAGTTTAGAGATATGGAGTAGACAGATTATGTACTGCTTTATAGGTCAGTGATAGTAGCTTGAAGTGGATTTGTTGTGGAATTGGGAGATAATGAAGGGATTTGCAGGGGGCAGAAGCGTAGGAGTAGCGAGGACAGAAGTGGATTAGTAGGGCAGCAGAATTAAGAGCAGACTAGTTCAATTCAATTCAATTCAAAGAAGCTTTATTGGCAGGACTAAATACACATTAGTTTTGCCAAAGCAAGTGTACAAAAGGGAATAGGGATAGGGATGTGGGTAGGGGCAGATCTAGGGTAGGGGCTATGGAAGTCCATGGCATAGGGAGGGGTTGATGGGGGCGCAGGTCCGGGGTGGGGGCTATAGAAGTCTATGGCAAGGGAGGGGGGATGGGGGCAGATCCGGGGTTGGGGCTATAGAAGTCCATGGCATATCATAGTTCTCTTTCTCGCAGTCTATGACATTCGCTCACATACCGCGTTGCTATCTCCGCTGCTCTCTCTCTTCTTCCCCAGCAGGATATATGTTTTCTCTTCCTCCTTCATGATGATGAAATCCGGGAAGAGATGTGAGAGTCTCCTGAAGTGAGTGTCCCTCACTGCTGAGTATTTGGAGCAGTGTAGCAGGAAGTGGGTTTCGTCCTCTATGGCCTCCTGGTCACAGTGTTGGCATAGTCTTTCCTCCCTAAGCTTGTAGCTCTGCCTGTGTTGGCCGGATTCGATGGCCAGACTGTGGGCACTGAGTCTATACCAGCTCAGGATCTTGCGGTCTCTGGGGTCCGGGAGTTTCTCCAGGTATGGGGCCAGACTGTAGTCTCTCTGTAGACTCCAGTACATGGTCAGTTTCTGGGAGCTGATGATGTCGTTCTTCCAGTCACTGACATACCTCTCCTGGCCTTCGTCTACCATCTTCCTGATTTCGGCTTTTGTCAGGTTGTTGTGATTGGTGTTCTGGTCAGGTTGGGTTTGGGTGAGCTTTCCGAGGGTCCTAGTTTTTCTGTTTCACCTACGTGTGTCAGGGCTTTATGGTGATGGGAGCTTGGATTGCTCCTATGTAGGTGAGCCCGGAATGACAGTGCCCTCTTTAGAACCGTTAGGTGTAGAAGGTGCGATAATGCGATGGGGATAATGAGGTCCTATACAACTATATGGAGTCAAGGCCATCTGAGTGATGTGGGTAATTTGTAGGAACAAGTGGTAGTCACTCTGCCCCAGCTGCACAGCAAAAAAGTGAGGGTGTAAAAGCACCACGGGCGGCCCCTAGATACTACATCGGCTGCTGCTGGCCATTTCGCTATGAACTGAGCACACCAACGCCAGCTCAAAGGAGCTCCCTGATGATACATGGGTGGCTTGCATGATGTGCCATCAGAGACTGAAATGAGGCATTAATGTTCTTAAACTGAGCACCACCTGCATAACAAGGCATGTTAATGCAAAGTACGAGCTGTAGTAGAGTACACACCTCAAAAACCAGGAAATATCTGAGCATCCTCCTGCTCCCTTTTCTGCTGTGGTCTAGGCATATTCTTCCCCCTCCTGAGCAACAAGGCCACGTCGTTCCTCTCAAAGAAAGGATGTGACAGCACCACCAACAGCAGTGCCACCAAGCATCTCCACACCATCCCATTGAAGCGTTCAGATGTACATCCCACGAACACAGGATGCCATATTCTACATATGGCTTCACAAGTGAATTCTAAAGGGCTAACAAGACGTTGGGATAATGGGAACCACAGGACGTGGTTCCCAGAATCTATTACTTTTCTAGGTTGGCCATCTCTGCCCTGCACAACATGTTGGGATAAAATCAGGTGTGCACTGCGCAACACCATTAGTGCAAAGGTCCTCATAAACACCGATACATGGACCAGTAATCTTGGGCAAGGGCGTTACATCTCTCTATCTATCCACTGGGTAAATTGTCACAGCTAGGCCCTGAAACAGAAAGGTTTTGGTGCATATCCTACCATCACAGAGGATTGCTGGATGTTTTTTGGATGTTTCTGTGTCTATGTTGCCTCTTCATTCTACTCAGCTTCCTCCAACACCTCCGCATCTGGTCAGCTTAATACCTACACAACCATCTTTATCACAGCCAGGGGTATATTACAGCAGGCTGTTCTGAAACTCATCTTTTTGTAAGAAAATGTGCACACCACACAGGAGCTGTGGATGGAGATCAAAGAACAGACAGATATGTGTTTGGTGCCAATAAACCTCAAGCCCTGCCTGGTGGTATGCAATAATGGGCGAAATTTTGTAGCAGCATTGTGACTAGCGGATTTACACACATCCTTTGCCTTGCACATGTGCTGTATTTGGTGGTGCAGAGTTTCCTTAAATATTACACAGATATGTCAGAGCTGCTGCTCAATGTTTGGCCGTCTGTGTGCACTTTCGGAGTTCTTACCGTGATGTTGGTCACCTGTCTGCAATGAAGTTTCACTTCAGCTTTACTGCTGACCACCTCATATGCGATGTAGAACTCTACCTTGCATATGCTGGAGAGACAGTGAGAGCAGCAGCAGCCAATACTGGAGTTTGAGCTGCAGCACAAATTGTTGACTCACTCTGTGGAGCAACACCAATTCATGATGAACAAGTGAACCTTCATGCGGGATGTGTGTACGGTCATCAGCATTACTATCCCACGTCTATGTCTCATAGAAAAACAAATCTTCAGGCAATGATGGATGAGGTGGTGGCACAGGAGGAAAGGGAGAAGAAACATGGACCATTTACATCTTTATCGGCCAGGCGTACACACATCCTGCTAGGGTCAGTTTTGGAGAATGAGGTAGAGGAGGAGGATGAGGAACAACAGTGTTCACAGCAGAGTGGTGTTCAAAGCAGCTCACGGGCAGTCTTCTTTATTGCAAGCTAAACATTCCCAAATCCTGTACCAGTTCCTCATAGGACATGGTTTGCAGACCGGTCACCATTCTGTTCGCTCTTCTCTGAACTTGCTCCAGTTTTTTAATGTATTTTTTAAAATGTTGTGCCCAAAAATGGACACTGTATTCCCGATGAGGTCTGACCAAAGAGGAGTAGAGGGCAATAATGACTTCACGTGATCTAGACTGTATGCTTCTGTTAATACATCCCAGAATTGTATTTACCGTTTTTTGCTGCTGCATCACACTGTTGACTCATGTTCAGTCTGTGATCAATTAGTATACCCAAGTCTTTTTCACTTGTGCTGTTGCTTAGCCCTATTCTTCATTTATTGGGAAAAGTCGGGAGTCCTCTATACTTATATCAGGAGAACCCACTGATGATGGGTGACATTCTAATAAGTAATATCTATATTGGCCACCTATAATAAATTTTACATTTTTATCTATTTAACATTTTGTTCTTTATAATATTCATAAATATTATGAACCAGAGGCGTAATAAGTCAAGATTAATAAACCTGGGCAAGAGATAGTAAAGGGAAAGCTGGACATCCTATTGTGTAATTAGTAAAATGGCTTTCTTGTAAATTAGAAGAGTTAATCTGTTTTAATTAATTTAAATTTTTAATCAATGGTGAAGTGTAATGTTTGAGCAGTAAAGTTACATTGGGGCAATAGTAAGAAGTAGAGATGAGCGACTTTGCCTCCGAGAGGGCCGAGTCGGGTTTCGGACCACCCGACTTTCCCAAAAGTCGAGTCGAACGAAATCGGCCGACTACAGTCAAAAGTCGGAGATCCGACTAAAACACGAAACCCAATGCAAGTCAATGGGGAGGAAAAGTCGGCAGTGAGTGGAGGACAGTAAACACACCTACAGTGCCCATTTCAATGCCAACTACATCAATTCTTTTTACTTAAGCTTGTCAACCTTAATTTACTTTATAATAATATTAACACATTGAAAACTGGGGAGTTATTTGCCTAAAGTTGTGGGGGGGGCAAGGCTGGCTCCAGGTTTTTGTGGGCCCCGGGCAAAAGAGTCTCAGTGGGCCCCTTTAACACATACCACAATTCATGATGCTCCGATACGGCAGAGAAATATAGGTATAGTACAATGCCAAATACTTCACTTCTTACATTACATGGGTGATATCTATTGTAAATTCTACAATAGCTCAAAAACCGGACAGTATAGTCCTCCATACAGTATTATGGGCACCAGATAGTGCGCCATACAGAATAATGAGCCCCATATATTGCTCTATACAGAATAATGAGCCCCATATATTGCTCCATACAGAATAATGAGACCCATATATGATGCTCCATACAGAACAATGGGCCCAATATAATGCTTCCTACAGTATAATGAGCCACATATATTGCTCCATACAGAATAATGAGCCCCATATATTGCTCCATACATTATTGGTCCATATAATGTTCCATACAGTATATGATGAGCTCCACATAATGCTCCAGTATATGATGGTCCCCATATAATGTGCCATGCAGTATAGGACGGTCCCCATAGAGTATAATGAGCCCCACATATTGCTCCATACAGTATAATGAGTCGCATATAAACTCCATATAGTATACTAGTGATTAACCCGTTCTACGCCCGGGTGGCAAGCATTTTTATAGGTACATGGTCTCCCATTCTGGTATGTGCTGCCCCCATCCTATCCTAGTATGCATGGCACCCCTCATCCCCATCCAAATCTACTAGGCATGGCACCCCATTCCTCATCCTGGTATGCATGGTCCCCTCATCCCCCAATCCTGGTATGCATGGTACCCCCTCATCCCTATCCTGGTATGCATGTTACGTGCTCATTCATATCCTGGTATTCATGGTTCCCTCACCCCCCAATCCTGGTATGCATGGTTCCCTCCTGCCCAATCCTGATATGCATGGTCCCCTCACCCCCCAATCCTGATGTGCATGGTCCCCTCACACCCCAATCCTGATGTGCATGGTCCCCTCACCCCCCTATCCTGATGTGCATGGTCCCCCTCACCCCCCAATCCTGATGTGCATGGTCCCCTCACCTCCCAATTCTGATGTGCATGGCCCCCTCACCCCCCAATCCTGATGTGCATGGTCCCGTCACCCCATCCTGTTGAGCATGGTCCCCTCACCCCCAAACCTGATGTGCATGGTCTCACCCCCCAATCCTGATGTGCATGATCTCCTCACCCCCAATCCTGATATGCATGGTACCCTCACCCCCAATCCTGATATGCATGGTCCCCTCACCCCCCAATCCTGATATGCATGGTCCCCTCACCCCCCAATCCGGATATGCAAGGTCCCCTCACCCCCCAATCCTGGTATGCATGGTCCCATCACCCCCCAATCCTGATGTGCATGGTCCCCTCACCCCCCCAATCCTGATGTGCATGGTCTCCTCACCCCCTATCCTGGTATGCATGGTCCTCTCACCCCCTATCCTGGTGTGCATTGTCCCCTCGCCCCCCAATCCTGATGTGCATGGTCCCCTGGCAAGCATTTTTAAAGGTATATGGTCTCCCATGCTGGTATGTGCTGCCCCCCTCCTATCCTGATATGCATGGTACCTGCTCATCCATATCCTGGTATTCATGGTTCCCTCACCCCCCAATCCCGGTATGCATGGTCCCCTCACCTCCCCAATCCCGGTATGCACGGTCCCCTCACCCACCAATCCTGGTATGCAAGGTCACCTCCCACCCAATCCTGGAATGCATGGTCCCCTCACCCCCCAATTCAGGTATGACTGGTCCCCTCACCCCCAATTCTGGTATGAATGGTCCCCTCACCCCCCAATCCTGGTATGAATGGTCCCCTCATCGCCCAATCCTTATGTTATGGTCCCGCTCACACCTCACCCCCAATCCTGATGTGCATGGTCCCTCACCCCCCAATCCTGATGTGCATGATCCCCTCACCCCCCAATCCTGATGTGCATGGTCCCTCACCCCCAATCCTGATTGCATGGTCCCCTCACCCCCCAATCCTGATGTGCATGGTCCCCTCACCCCCCAATCCTGATGTGCATGGTCCCTCACCCCCCAACCCTGATGTGCATGGTCCTCTCCACCCCTCAACCCTGATGTGCATGGTCCCGCTCACCCCCCAACCTGATTGCATGTGTCCTCACCCCCATCCTGTTGCATGGTCCTCTCACCCCAATCCTGATGTGCATGGTCCCCTCACCCCCAATCCTGATGTGCATGGTCCCCTCACCCCCAATCTGGTATGAATGGTCCCCATCTATCGCCCCCCAATCCTGATATGCATGGTCCCCTCATCCCCAATCCTGATGTGCATGGTCCCCTCACCCCCCAATCCCTGATGTGCATGGTCCCCTCACCTCCCCAATCCTGTATGCATGGTCCCCTCACCCCAATCCGTTGCAAGGTCCTCCCACCCAATCCTGGATGCATGGTCCCCTCACCCCCCAATCCTGATGTCTGGTCCCTCACCCCCAATCCTGTATGCATGGTCCCCTCACCCCCAATCCTGTATGCATGGTCCCCTCCCCAATCCTGATGTGCATGGTCCCTCACCCCCCAATCCTGATTGCATGGTCCCTCACCCCCCAATCCTGATGTGCATGGTCCCCTCACCCCCCAATCCTGATTGCATGGTCCCCTCACCCCCCAATCCTGATGTGCATGGTCCCCTCACCCCCCAATCCTGATGTGCATGGTCCCTCACCCCCCAATCCTGATGTGCATGGTCCTCTCACCCCCAACCTGATGTGCATGGTCCCCCCCTCCTGAGCATGTCCCCTCAACCTGGTATGTCCGCCAGTCCGATTGCTCCCACCCCCAATCCTGATGTGCATGGTCCCCACCATCTGATTCAGTCCTCACCCCAATCCTGATGTGCATGGTCCCCTCACCCCCAATCCGGATTGCATGGTCCCCTCACCCCCAATCCTGGATGCATGTCCCCTCCCCCAATCCTGAGTATGGTCCCCTCACCCCCAATCCTGTATGCATGGTCCCCTCACCCCACCAATTCCTGGTATGTGCATGGTCCCCTCACCCCCCAATCCTGGTATGAATGGTCCCCTCACTCCCCAATCCTGTATGCATGGTCCCCTCACCCCCAATCCTGATGTGCATGGTCCCTCACCCCCAATCCTGATGTGCATGGTCCCTCACCCCCCAATCCTGATGTGCATGGTCCCCTCACCCCCAATCCTGATGTGCATGGGCCCCTCACCCCCCAATCCTGATGTGCATGGTCCCCTCACCCCCCAATCCTGATGTGCATGGTCCCCTCACCCCCCAACCCTGATGTGCATGGTCCCTCACCCCCCAACCCTGATGTGCATGGTCCGCTCACCCCCAATCCTGATGTGCATGGTCCCCTCACCCCCCAATCCTGATGTGCATGGTCCCCTCACCCCCCAATCCTGATGTGCATGGTCCCCTCACCCCCCCAACCTCCTGATGAGCATGGTCCCCTCACCCCCCAATCCTGATGTGCATGGTCCCCTCACCCCCAACCTGATGTGCATGGTCCCCTCACCCCCCAACCCTGATGTGCATGGTCCCCTCACCCCCCAACCCTGATGTGCATGGTCCCCTCACCCCCCAATCCTGATGTGCATGGTCCCCTCACCCCCAACCTGATGTGCATGGTCCCCTCACCCCCCAATCCTGATGTGCATGGTCCCCTCACCCCCCCTGATGTGCATGGTCCCTCACCCCCCAACCTGATGTGCATGGTCCCCTCACCACCCCAACCTGATGTGCATGGTCCCCTCACCCCCCAACCCTGATGTGCATGGTCCCCTCACCCCCAATCCTGATGTGCATGGCCCCCACCCCCCAACCTGATGTGCATGGTACCCCCACCCCCCAACCCTGATGTGCATGGTCCCCTCACCCCCCCAACCCTGATGTGCATGGTCCCCTCACCCCCCAACCCTGATGTGCATGGTCCCCTCACCCCCCCAACCCTGATGTGCATGGTCCCCTCAACCCCCCAACTTCCTTGCAATGCGATACGTGGATTCAAACAGGCTTTCCCTCTAGTTACACAGAGGTTGGTGTCATCTGGGGCTCTTGGACAGGATCATCAAATCTGGCAGTGAGGAGAAAAACTCGAGAATGGACATTAGTTTTTGACCAATTCAATTACATAAGTGTTATGATTTGGTAGCTGAGGAGAGCAGGCAAAAAAGGCAATACACCAGAGAGGTTGGAATCTATGGGATTGCAGTACCCTGACTAACCACCACAACTAAAGGCAGCCGTGGAGCGTTCCTACATTGGTCCTAGACGCCTCATCACAGCCTGAGAAGCTAACTACACCTAAAGATAGAAAAAGGAAAACTATCTGCCCCGGAGCAGATCCCCAAAGAACATAGGAAGCCCCCAAACATGTAATGGCGGTTAGACAAGAGGAAATACAGACACAGACAGAAAATAGAATGAGCAAACGCTGGGGCCCAATCTGTCTAGATAGAAAAGGATAGGAAAGGCACTTACTACAATCCCAAAAAAAACCCTGAAAAGTACCAACTCTACTAATTACAAAAACACTTGAGATCACACGACCTCTACCACCTAAATTAGTTCTCTGGTGTAACAAAAACTAAACAGCAACCACTGAAAAAAACTGGAAAAGGCAAATGAACAAACAACAGTGGCTGAACTAAACTGCAAGCACCAAAAAACTAAAAGAAGAAAATGTCTTATCTGTTAGCAGAAGATGCAGGCACGAAACAGCTTTTTCTGGGTCTCTGGGAGTGTGCCTTACGCTAAACAGTGCAATTAGGAGTGTGTCATGCCATGGTTTGCGTGTCTCTTGGGCAATTTTTCAGCATTCTATTCTTAAGTGTTTCGTTCAGTTTTTCTATCTTCCTGCTGCTCTGGGGGTGGTAAGGAGTGTGTAGGCCTAGATCTGACCCTACTGCTAATCGGGTCTTGTGTGTCAGATTTGCTGTGAATGCGGGTCCCTGATCACTTTCTATCATTTCTGGAACCCCGTATCTGCACACTATTTTCTGAAAGTAGCTGCTTTGCAGTAGTCTTTGCTGACTTGGAACGCTTCTGTTCATCTTGAAAATACTTCTTTTGACCACAATGGCGTATTTGAATCCTTCACTTGGCGATATCTGGATGTGGTCTGTCTGGATCCTTTGAAGCTGGTAGAGTGGTCTTTCCAGATAAGGTGAGGGGGACTTTCTTCCATACGTCCAGGCTTGCATTTGCCGCAGGTCAGACAGCTGCTGGTGAATTTGGCTGTTAGGGTGGAGATCCCTGAAGCGAAACAGTAAGCACCAATCAGATCATTCATTTGTGTCTTTGATATGTGGATGTGGGTCCATGTACCCATTGGACAACCATAGGGTGCATACTTTGTGGTAGGCAGAGTTTGAAGTCTATTATTGATAGCTTTCCTTCTTCACGTGTTGCTTTTTTTTTCCCATTCAGCTCTTCTCCTTTTGGAGCTTGGTCTTATAACTTCTTGAGCAGATTCCAGGACGTCTCTTTGTCAGGTTTCTTGTCTTCAGTCGTCATGTAGTAGCCGTCCGGCTCTACGACCTCTCCCACTTCTCCATGTTGTCTTCCTTTGGCTGCTTCTTTGGCTGCCATGTCCGCCATGTTATTGCCTCACGCCTCTTCTGTTCTCAATTTTCCATGCACTTTGATTTTTCAAATTGCCACCATTTTGGAAGTTGGAGTATACCCAGTAGGTCCCTGAAGGCTCCATGATGCTTCACGGTTGTCCCGTTTGCTGTGATGAAGTCCCTTGTAGCCCAGATGGGTCTAAAGTCGTGTGCTATGCCATGCGAGTACCTGTAGTCCGTGTAGATGTTTGCAGTCTTGCCTTCTGCCATCTGGCAGGCCTTCGTCAGCGCTATCAATTCTGCTTCCTGGGCTGACAGGCTAGGTGACAGACTTCTGGACCACAGGATTTCTTGATTGCTGGTCACTGCACTTCCTGTGTTGAAACTTCTTCATCATCTGCAAATCTGGAGCCATCCAAGTATCCCCCCTTGGGAGTGGGAGTAGAGTGGCCGGGCTGAAGACTGTAGGTCTGGAGACGGTGACATTGTCGGGGTCATAACGACAAACCACTCATCCTCCAGTCACGCCAAATTAGACTACGAGCACGGGTCGACCAAGAATGAATCAGGCAATAAGCTGGTTCAGACTTCAGAACGTGCTCTAAAAAAAACGGTGCTATTAGGCGACCATCTTCAGCAAGCACTGAACTTTTTATTCACATACATAAGATTACATACACAGAACATTAGGGTGGAGTAAAGGAAAGATTGGGGGAGGGATGTATACTGAACATGTCCATATATGTACACGTCCAGCATCTGGTCATCCTAATTGGTCCTTAGATCTTCTTCTAAGTCCTCCTTGATCATGTTGTCATCCTTAGTTTCATTTCTTGAAGAAAGATTCTATTGTTCTCGTGTATCATGTGGTTCCTCAATTCCCCAAAGGTGGGGGGCATTTCAGTGGATCCAGTTCAAGTTATTAGATAGTTAGTGTAATACAGTGATAGGACACAAGGTGGAGACAGACACCAGCAGATACTGACATTATCTTAAAATAAGTTTCAATCTGAATAATATCATTTAAGGGAAACTTCGTGGTTATCTTGACATATCAAAATAAAACATATAATATAAAAATATAGAAGTAGAAAATTATATTTTACCTTGACAATCCCCCCTAAACACTAAGTTTTCCCTTAATATATGCGGCCTTCGAGACTGTCCATGTGTGGGGACAGGGGTAATGGATTTCTTCGCTTGGTCATTTTAGAAACTGGCCCCTTATGGACCGCCCCCAAACAACCAAGTCCCTAACAAACTTGCACATGGAGTTCTCCAACGGTCCCTAAACTAAATCTCTTATTTCCATTTGTATTTTGTTATAGGGGGTTTTATCAGGTTTATCCTGCGGAGTATATTTCTCCATATCACCCTTATCAGTGTCTTCATATAGTAGCGACACAACTTCCTGATGAAGGAAAGTACCTGAGGAGGCGGCTGCATTGGTCACAGCTTTCCTATACATAGATATCAAACAACATAGAATTATCAATCCTAGCACCAAAAGCCCTGTTACCACTAAGCAGGCTTGTTGGAGAAATTCTTTAAGTCCTCCAAGCCATCTTGAGAAGAAAGAGGTATCTACTTCTGCATTGGCCTTTATTTCCTGAGCCAGATTTTTAATCTTTGTAAGGGCCACTATAGTTTTACCGTTGACTCCAGAATTCTGAGGAATATAAGTACAACATTCTTCCCCTATCATCCCACAGACTTCACCTTTTTCAGCTAGAATCATGTCAATGGCCAGTCTATTTTGAAGAGTCATTCTTTTGTTTTGGGCCCAGTTTCTTAACTATACCCTGGAAAGCATCTTGACTAAAATTGATAAATCTTTGCTCAGTGTAGTATATATAATTTATCCAATCTACATTGTAATTGATCTGCACAGTTGGGATGAGAGAACGGAAACTCGCCAGGATCTGATTCTGAGCTTTGTATTCGTCTGGGACCCCCCTAGGAACACCTATGGGATCCATATAAACTTTGGGATCCTCAGCATAACCGGTGTGCAGCTGACCCAGACTCCTTCTCTTTCTGGATATCAGTGGAGCTATATTCTCGGATCCAGACTCTTTCTCACGTGTCTTTTAATGACTACCCAGTCTCCAGACTGCAGACTCCCAGGATCCAGGTTCGGATCTGGAAGAGAACTGAGAACATTATCATGTACTTTCTTGAGTCTTTTATGCAAATCCCTTACATATGAGCTTAATACATGGTTACTCATTTCCAGTGCTTGGGAAAAGAAACATCCTAAACTAGGCACTTTGCCAAATAGTACTTTATACGGAGAAAGTCCAGTTTTTCTATTTGGAGTGTACTTTACTGAGTATAGGGCTAATGATAAACATTCAGGCCAAGATTTCCCTGTTTCAGCCATGGCCTTTTTAGATTTTTAACTTCAATGTCCTATTTAGTCCTTCTACTTTTCCACTACTTTGTGGATAATATGGGGTGTGGAAAACTTGTTAAATTCCCAGAGCTGTCAAGACTTCATTTATTATCTCACATATGAAATGTGTACCTCTGTCACTTTCGGTCACCTTTGGTACTCCATACCTGCACACCACCTCCGCAAGCAGCTTCTTTACGATTGCCGCAGCCGTAGCCTTGGCAATCGGGAAAGCCTTCGGCCAACCTGAGAATAAATCAAAAACACACCAACACGTTCTCCCATGACTCTGATTTTGGCAGCCGAATATAATCAATCTGCAGTCTCTGGAAAGAATAGAAGGGCCGAGGGGCATGTTTGGATGGTGTCTTGACTACCCTTCTCTTATTATGTGTAGCACATACCATGCATCCCTGGATCAAACCTCTATGCAGGTGGGAAAGCCTGGTGCCACCCAATGCTTCTGCATCACGCTCATTACAGCAGTTTCGGACTGGTGGGTTGGCCCATGTAACATCTGGGCGACCGCAGGGTACAATACCCTTGGAAGGCATCGACGCATCCCTCTTCCCCATACCCCAGTTGCTGCATTCAGACATGCACCTTCTTTTTCCCACTTTTCTCCTTCCTCCTGGCGCACCTGAGCCTGCATCTGGGATAAGGCATCCTCCGACACAAAGGGATTTTTGGGAGCGCTTACCTGGTGCATCGTTACCCCTTGGAGTGGTCTACTGGCTGCTGTTTTAGCTGCTGCATCGGCCATTGCATTTCCTTTACTCACCTGATCAGTGCGTCTGGTATGTGCTTTAACTTTTATGACAGCTACCTCTTTTGGTAATTGTAATGCATCAATTAACTGCTGGACTGCGTCAGCATTTTTAATGGGATGTCCTGCTGCCATCAGGAATCCTCTAGACTTCCAAATTGGACCCAAATCATGAACTATACCGAATGCTTATCTACAATCTGTGTAGGTGTTAACAATTCTACCTTCAGCTATCTTACAGGCCTCGGTCAGAGCCTTAAGTTCAGCCTCCTGGGCCGACTGATGTGGGAGCATTGGTTCTGCTTTGATCACTGCATTCAGGGAGACGATGGCATACCCGTTGTGGAAGGTACCTGAGTCATTTTGGTGGCGAGATCCATCTACAAAAGATTCAAAATCAGCATTAAGACTTTCAGTTTTAAACACTGTGGGTAGGCCTGCTGTTTCCTGTGCCATAAGCTGAACACAATCATAAGGAATCTCCTCTCTTGGATCTTCTTTGTACAATACCCTACCTGGCCTCCCCCCTAGATCCGAGAGAGGTAACAATGTGGCAGGATTAAGTGTGGTACATCTCTGCAAAGAAACATTTGGAGGCATTAAAAGTGCACATTGCAATCGAAGGTGACGTGCAGCTGAAAGATATGCGGCTGCACCTGGTTCAGTATGATATATACATCATGAGGTGTAAGTACTGTCAGTGGATGATCAAGAACGATATCTGACGATTTGTGGAGCAATAGTCCTACAGCATGTACTGCCCGTACACAGGACGGAGCACTCTAGCCACTGCATCTAGTTTTCCACTGAAACAGGCCACTGGCCTTTGATTGTTACCATGTAACTGAGTCAATACTCCTGCCGCGCGTCCCTGCTGTTCATGGAGATACAGGGTGAATGGTAGTTCATAGTTGAGGGTTCCTAGCGCTGGAGCTGCCACAATCCTGTTTTTGAGGAATGAAAACAGTCTATACCTTCAGGAGTTAGTTTAAAAAACACAATGGTGATACAGTCATAGAGAGGCTGCATGAGGATTGACACAGCACGAATCCACTGCCTGCAGTAGAAAATCAGTCCAAGAAATATCCTAAGAGCAGCAACATTAACAGGAATAGGAAAATTCTGTACAGCTTCTTTGCGAGCGCTGGTCAGATGTCGCGCCCCCAGTGTAATGCAATGTCCCAAAAAGATAACTGAAGATTTACAGAATTGCAGTTTATCCTTTAACGCTTACAACCTGCTTGGTACAAAAACAACATAAGTAATATTGTTGCAATACTACACTGTTTCCTGGAGGGGGCACAAATCAGTAAATCATCAACATATTATAAAAATAACATTGGCAAAATCAATAACTATAAACTAAACAGCATCCTGAGATATCTGGAACAAAAGTGTATATATATATATTGTACCAGCCAATACATAGAGGGTTAAATCTCATAGCCCAAGGGGAAGCTGAAGATTGGAATTTGTACTGTCAAGGCCATTGATAAGGAACCTTACTCTTAGCTGCAGAGATGCCGAAGGTGGGGGCTAGGTTTTAACTAAAACATCCCTTGTTACCAGTTTCTGCATCTGCTGAGCAATAGCCGTCTTTTGAACTGAACTAAGAGAATATTGTCTCTGTTGGGGCAGGATTGCACCTGGCTTTAATTTGACCATGACTGGCTGCACCCTTAATCTGCCCACATCTGTTTTATCTGAAGCCCAGAAATCATGCGGTATCACACCTTCTAACATTGAAGGAAATTCATTTGTGTCCTCTATACTAGCAACGTCTAGCGACATGATTTTACAAAGAGTGCTCGGCTTCAATCCTGGTGTCATAGTGACAGTTCCATCAGGATAATACTCAATATGTGCTTGCAATTGAGACAATACATCACATCCTAAAAGATTACATTGACCCCGTGGTGATACCATTAACTGTGTGTGTACAGTGGTTCCTTGAATTTGCAGGGGAATCTTTTTAGTGACGGGGAGCTGGAGAGTTGTGAGGAGTTGCTATAACATGGTGGGAGAAATCACTTTTCCCAAATGGCCAGTCCTCTTCTGTAATTACTGAATTGTCTGCCCCCGTGTCCACTTGGAACTCAACCTCATATCCCCCTGGTGTTCACCTGCACTGTGCAATTAGGAGTGGGGGGGTAAGGAGACAAGGGGGTTCATGTGCAAGCTACCATTATCCTATGGGAGCGCCTCTAATTGGTCTTGGGGGCCTCTTGCAGGCGAGTCATTTGCATATGGATTAGTTGGACAGGCTGGATATGGGTTAGTTCTGCAATCCCTCCTGAAATGTCCTGGTTTCTTGCACCCGTAGCACAATTTCTGCCCATCTCCTGACACACGTCTCCTCTCCCTGTTGTTTGCAGGACGAGTACCTACAGCATGTATCCTTGCTCCTCTTTTTGCCTGCGCTAAATCATGTTGTGCCCCCTGTGCTTTTCTGGCTAGATCCTCTGCTTTTACTGATCTCCAATCCGGTCTACTTACTTTCAGTTTTTCCTTGTCACTCTCTTTTTTTTTTTTTTTTTTTTTTTAACCCATTCATATAAAACTTGCTAGAACTCTCTCACTAGTCTTGTTTTCTTTGACAAAACCCATTTCCACCCAAGTTTTTCTTAGAGTCCAGAAATAATCTTTTGGCTCTTTCCTGAACTCTGTCTTCTAGTGTAACTTCCTTTCTCTGCCTGTCTATTTGCTTCTCACATACTCTGACCTTCGATTCTTACGTACTGTGTCTATTCCAAAAACATATTCAACAAATTTGACTAAAAATCTGAAAACTGCTGCACTCTTTCCTGTGCATCCTCACGAATACCCGACGGGAGGGGCTGGTCAAACCACTGCGTAGTTTGTGTGTCCTCTCTCCCTCAGCCTGCAGTTTGCTTATCTGTAGAGTGACCTTGGTCTAAAGCAAAATGCCATCTCGCTGCTGCCAGCACTTATCTCTGCTTGCTGTCACTGACTTCTGCATTACCAGATCCATTCCTACAAATATAACACTTGTATGTCTCATCTATCAATCTATTGTATCTAGCTTCATCTGCCAATTTTCCCTTTTTCTGTTTTCTATCCCACATCTGACCAATCATGACAGTTTTTATTCCCTGAGCGGGTGACACTGAGATAAAATATCCCTTTTCCCCTGAGTCTGGTGCGTTGATCCCTTGAAATCATTCCTATCACAGTTAAATATTTGATAGAAATCGAACTTAAAGATAACCACAGGGGTTGTAGTATTAACCCAGAAGGTGGGCATGCTGGCACTACTAGAGATCAGGATATAGCTCAAAAGGATATGTAACAGAAGGTTCATGACTGCTGGCTAATCTTGTCCTTCTTGCAGTGGGAGGCGTGAATCCAGGTGCTCTTGCCCTCGAGCTTTGGGCAGTAGGGGTGGTCAGGACCACAGTGTAGGGACCCTCAAATCTGGGCTGAAGACAGTCTCTTTTCATAAATTTTTTATGTATACAAGGTCACCAGGCGAGAAATCGTGCACCGTGTCACCTGTAAATTCTGGGAGAGAAGTAGACACTGTAGAGTGGGTGTTAGTTAACTCTTTAGACAAAGCAATCACAAATTTGCTATTTTATCATTGGTTTCAAATAATTCCTGGTGCCTAATGTCTTCTGTTTTTAACATACCAGCATGATGGAGTATTGAATGTATGGTGGCCCGAAGGGTGGCCCGTGACTCATTTGAGTTTAGAGAATCATAGACTGGACCTACTGCATAGATAATGATATCAGCGGGAAGGTCCCCTGCATGGGTTGTCAGAGTGTGTCCAGATGACAAAAGGTCATGAGTGTGTATATGAGCCATGCATTTCTGCAGTGACGATGGGACCACCAGCTTGGGCTATTAATAGAGCCAGACCCCCTTTCTTGGAGCAGTTGGAGTTGACAGGACTAACTATAGCACCAACCCGATGTGTCAGGATATCACCGTACACTATGGATAATGTCACTGGATTTCCGTTGCGGTCTGTGTAATGCTGTGAATGGCAGGGATACCAGTTTTCAAGTACACCGGGAGCTGGGGGCCTGACCGGATTTTCCGTGAACCTTACAGAGCGACTGTCCTCTCTGAGGATTTGTGAAGGAGAGGAAGGTGTCTCATCTCTGAAGTAGGGGTGGAATAGGCCCTAGGACCAAGGGTTGACAATGATGGTGGGGGAATGGAGGAGGGAAGAAAAGATACTGGTGCTGCTGGGATAGTGGTGGCTGTTGAGGGGCCCACCTCTCTTCCCTCTCCTGATCCTCCTCCCCTTCGTTAGATCCCATAATATCACGGCGGCGGCTTCTGATCATTGTCTGAAAAACTGAAGATTCATGCATTGCAGCAATGGCCGAGTTGGGGTGTGTGAAAGGGAACAATGGTGTTGCATCTGGTGCCATATTGGGAGCTGTGGCCTGCACAGGTGCGGGCGGGGGCTGGTAGTTGGTGTCAGCAAGGGATATAGGCCTGACTGGGTGTGCTTGGGTGTCTCAAGATGGTCGCCGGAGGAGATGGGGTGTTGGTCATTTCCAGGTGTATTAAGATGGCCACTGGGTTTACCAAAATGGCCGCTGGGTGTGGGAGGGGCGATGGGCTGGGCATTACACCAGGGGCGACCAGTCCCACAAACACGGCAGGTCTCCGCCCAGGGCGGATTCTGTTCACCACACACATGACAAGTCCAACCTCCCTTTGTTTTGAGATCGGTGCCATTATAGGACGGTGGCTGGGGGCTTGCAGCCATTTTAGTTATTATTATTATTATTATTATTAATATTTATTTCTATAGCACCATTGATTCCATGGTGCTGTACATGAGAAGGGGTTACATACAAATTACAGGTATCACTTACAGTAAACAAACTAACAATGACAGACTGATACAGAGGGGAGAGGACCCTGCCCTTTCGGGCTTACATTCTACAGGATTGTGAGGCAGGAGACAGTAGGTCGGGGGGTTGCAGCAGTTCCGGTGTTGGTTGAGGCAATAACTCCGGTAGTGGTGAGGAGGCAGCAGGGTCATTGCAGGCTGTAGGCTTTCCTGAAGAGATGGGTTTTCAGGTTCCGTCTGAAGGATCTGAATGAGTTTGATAGTCGGATGTGTTGGGGCAAAGAATTCCAGAGGATGGGGGATATTCGGGAGAAGTCTTGGAGGCGGTTGGGTGAGGAGCGAATAAGTGTGGAGGAGAGAAGGATGTCTTGGGAGGATCGGAGATTACGTGAGGGAAGATATCGGGAGATTAGTTCAGAGATATATGGAGGAGACAGATTATAGATGGCCTTGTAGGTCAGTATTAGTAATTTGAACTGGATACGCTGAGGGAATGGGAGCCAGTGAAGAGATTTGCAGAGGGGAGAAGCGGAGGAGTAGCGAGGAGAGAGGTGAATTAGTCGTGCAGCAGAGTTAAGGATGGACTGGAGAGGTGCGAGGGTGTTAGCAGGGAGGCCAGAGAAAAGGGTGTTGCAGTAGTCGAGGCGGGAGATGATGAGGGCGTGCACAATCATTTTAGTAGATTGAGGGTTGAGGAAAGGACGGATTCTTGAAATATTTTTGAGCTGAAGGCGACAGGAGGTAGAAAGAGCTTGGATGTGCGGTTTGAAGGACAGGGCAGAGTCAAGGGTTACTCCGAGGCAGCGGACTTCTGGTACGGGGGAAAGCGTGATGTCGTTAATTGTGGTAGATAGGTCAGGTAAGGAAGATCTGTGGGATGGGGGAAAGATTATGAGTTCAGATTTGTCCACATTGAGTTTGAGGAAGCGGGAGGAGAAGAAGGAGGATATGGCTGATAGACACTCCGGGATTCTGGATAGCAGAGAAGTGATGTCTGGGCCAGAGAGGTAGATCTGAGTGTCATCAGCGTAAAGGTGGTACTGGAATCCGTGGGACTTTATGAGTTGCCCCAGGCCAAGTGTATAGATTGAGAAGAGTAGGGGTCCTAGAACAGAGCCTTGGGGAACTCCAACAGAGAGAGGGTGGGACGAGGAGGTAGTGTGGGAGTGGGAGACGCTGAATGTGCGGTTGGAAAGGTATGAGGAGATCCAAGATAGGGCGAGGTCTTTGACGCCAAAGGAGGAAAGAATCTGTAGTAGAAGGCAGTGGTCAACTGTGTCAAAAGCAGAGGACAGGTCAAGAAGCAGGAGTATAGAGTATTGTCCGTTTGCTTTGGCTGTAAGTAGGTCATTAGTAATTTTGGTCAGGGCTGTCTCAGTGGAGTGATGGGGGCGGAAACCAGATTGTAGAGTGTCAAAGAGCAAGTTAGAAGAGAAGTGGTAGGAAAGCTCAGCGTGGACATGCAGCTCCAGGAGTTTGGAAGCGAATGGGAGCAGCGATATTGGGCGATAGCTGGACATAGCGGTTGGGTCGAGGGTTGGCTTTTTAAGGATAGGCGTGATTGTGGCATGCTTGAAAGCAGAAGGGAAGGTACCGGAAGTTAGTGATAGGTTGAAGAGGTGGGTTAGGGATGGAATAATAGTGGTGGTGAGGTTGGGGAGGAGGTGGGTTGGGATGGGGTCAAGTGCACAGGTTGTGAGGTGCGATTTGGAGAGAAGACAATTAAGCTCCCCTTCAGTTATATTGGAGAGGGAGGTTATGGGGTTAGGGCATTGGTCTGGTATACAAAGTGGTTGAGGTGGTTGAACAATGAAGACTTGCCTTGTTTGGTCGATCTTATTTTTGAAGTGTGTGGCAAAGTCCTCAGCAGAGATGAGGGAGGTAGGAGGGGGCAGTGGTGGGCGGAGGAGGGAGTTAAAAGTTTTGAATAACTGTTTGGGGTTGTAGGATAGGGAAGATACGAGGGTTGTGAAGTAGGCCTGTTTAGCAGAGGTGAGGGCAGATTTGAAAGAGAGTGTTGCTTGTTTGAATGCAGTGAAGTCGTCTTGCGAATTTGTTTTTTTCCAGCGCCGCTCTGTAATCCTGGACACTTGCCGGAGCTTTTTAGTGGTGTTATTGTGCCAGGGTGTTGTTTGGTACGTCGCACTCTGCCATGAACGAGAGGGGCGACCGTGTCAATAGCCAATGTGAGAGTGGCATTGTAGAAAGCAGTGGCACTGTCTGTATCGTGGAGTGAGGATATTGATGCCAGTGAAAGAATAGAGTCAGAGAGTGTGTGGATGTCTAGGTGTGCAAGGTGTCTGCGGGGGTGCACGTGTTGCTGGACATGGGTGACAGGAGAGGAGGACAGGGATGAGAAAGTGAGTAGATGGTGGTCGGATAGAGGGAGAGGGGAGGTGGTGAAGTTAGATAGAGAGCAGAGGCGGGTGAAGACCAAGTCTAATGTATGACCATCCGTGTGGGTGGCTGAGGAGGACCACTGAGTAAGTCCAAAGGATGAAGTAAGGGACAGAAGTTTGGAGGCTGCTGACTGAAGGGTATCAGTGGGGATGTTGAAGTCACCCATGATGATGGTGGGGATGTCAGTGGAGAGAAAGTGAAGAAGCCAGGTAGTGAATTGGTCGATGAAGGCAGTGGTCGGGCCTGGAGGTCGGTATATGACGGCCACTTGGAGGTTGGAGGGAGAGTAGATGCGGACAGAGTGGACTTCAAAGGAAGGGAGGATTAGGGAGGGAAGAGGTGGGATTGTGTTAAAGTTGCAGTTAGAGGAAAGGAGAACACCCACTCCTCCACCATGTCTGTTTCCAAGGCGAGGAGTGTGGGTGAATTGGAGGCCACCGTAACACAGCGCAGCAGGGGAGGCGGTGTCAGAGGGTGTCAGCCATGTTTCTGTGAGGGCGAGGAAAGCAAGATTGCGAGAGAGAAAGAGGTCATGAATCACATGAAGCTTATTGCAGATGGAGCGGGCATTCCAGAGTGCTCCAGAGAGAGGGAGCAGGGGGGTGGGTGTCAATGGCACAGGTTTTACGTTGGAAAGATTGCGGTAGTTCCTATTAGATAGGGAGCGGTAGGAAGGAGTACTAATGGTGGGTATGAACTGTGGAGGTCCAGGATTGGGAGATATGTCACCAGCAGTGAGGAGGAGCAGAGAAAGGGAGAGCAGGTGGGAGAAGGAGAGAGGGAGGCTTGTTTTGTGTTTTATTAGGACAGATTTGAGGTTGAGGAGCAGGTCAGCAGAGGAGGATAGGTGGGGAGGAAGGAGGTAAGGGAGATGATTATTTGATTAGAGGGTGCTGGGGTTTGGGGATAGCGAAGGAGAGAGAGGATTAAAGGAGCAAACACTGTGAAGGCATATGTAAACATGGTGAAAGAGTAAGATGGGTAATTAGAAAAGCCAGGTACAAGTAATTAGAAGTGCTTACTCAGCAGACATGCCCAAAAGAGACATAGTGTGGGGTCCTGACTCCTGCCGTGACTAACTGCCGTTGAAATAACTGCAGCTTCTCTGTACTTTTGCTGCAGTGGTACTTCTGCTGCAGTTGCGTGCCTGACCCCACACGCGTGCCCCCCTTAGACTGCTACTGAATATATAGGACTGAGTGGAGGATCAGGTGGGAGGAGTTATGATAGCTGCTTTGGGATAAATTAGCAGCTGCCCAGCACACCAGGGGAGGATAGACAATCAAAGGCACAGGGCCTGGCTGCATCCATATACTGGTAACACCTTGCACCTGATAGCATCTCTACTGGCCCCAGCATGGCTATACAGCAGTAAGTATTGAATACAATGCAACAAATTAATTTAGCAAACATTCAGCAGCCACTGTTATATACCATTTAAAGGAAAAGTTGAACAGTAGTAAGTCAGATCCCAGCAAGCAGAGGTTGTAGAGATTGTACCATTTAAAGGAAAAGTTGAATAGTAGTCAGATCCCAGCAAGCAGAGGTTGTAGAGATTGTACCATTTAAAGGAAAAGTTGAACAGTAGTCAGATCCAGCAAGCAGAGGTTGTAGGGATTGTACCATTTAAAGGAAAAGTTGAATAGTAGTCAGATCCAGCAAGCAGAGGTTGTAGAGATTGTACCATTTAAAGGAAAAGTTGAATAGTAGTCAGATCCCAGCAAGCAGAGGTTGTAGAGATTGTACCATTTAAAGGAAAAGTTGAATAGTAGTCAGATCCCAGCAAGCAGAGGTTGTAGAGATTGTACCATTTAAAGGAAAAGTTGAATAGTAGTCAGATCCCAGCAAGCAGAGGTTGTAGAGATTGTACCATTTAAAGGAAAAGTTGAATAGTAGTCAGATCCCAGCAAGCAGAGGTTGTAGAGATTGTACCATTTAAAGGAAAAGTTGAATAGTAGTCAGATCCCAGCAAGCAGAGGTTGTAGAGATTGTACCATTTAAAGGAAAAGTTGAATAGTAGTCAGATCCCAGCAAGCAGAGGTTGTAGAGATTGTACCATTTAAAGGAAAAGTTGAATAGTAGTCAGATCCCAGCAAGCAGAGGTTGTAGAGATTGTACCATTTAAAGGAAAAGTTGAATAGTAGTCAGATCCCAGCAAGCAGAGGTTGTAGAGATTGTACCACTTTACTTCCAATATTATGAGTCCAACTAGCATAGAGCTAAGTTCACTCCGAATTCTCCAGCTAACTCCTTAGCTGTACTGCCCGGTCAGTTTTGTGGTCGGAGCCACAAGATCATATGCAGAGCATTTTACATATCCGAACAAAGCTCAGCACCTTCTGAACCTCCTACATCATTTACTTCCTTTCAGTCCTGAACTTTCAAATCATTTGCTACTTTGAGATGTGCCTGAGCCTGATGCAGGAGTCCTTCATCACATAACTTTCCCTTCTTTTGTGCTACATAATCCTTCCACACTGAAGGCTGAAATCTGCTCGTAGTAGGCAAATCCATCATCTTATATAAACTTCTCACATTTGTAACAGCCTTCGTGCCCTCCCGCAACTTCATTAACTCACAGACTCCCACAGCACCACCCTCTAACTTGTGGGGTTTTTCTAATTTAAACATGCGCATCATGATGTTAACAGAGTGTAATGATCTGTCGCGACTCAGACCACCGGCGTCACTTGCAGGTCACCACCCGTCAATACAGAGTCCCCGCTCCATGTGTTGACAAGACAAAGAGTCCCTGCTCAATTTGTCCCTTCCCTAACTGTGGATGGTAACTTTACAGCACAGTTCGCCGCGACACCCTTCACAGCACAGAGTCCCCGCTCCATGTGCCGACACCTGGGCTTCTCCTAATGAGACTTCCCAGGTTAGACAAAGAGTACTCCTCAATTTGTCACTTCTCAGACGAAAAGACCTCCTCAATTCGCCACTGATAAGACAGAGAGCCCTACTCAATCTGTCACTGATTAAGATTATCATGTGCGTCTTTTACCCCACTCAACACTTCAAAAATCTAAAATTTGTCCCAACTTTGTTCTAACAGTCGCAGGAGGCAATTTATCTACATAAAGGTACAGTGACTGGAGGAGGAGGAACGTGGTGTTTTGACTCAAGCACGTGCAGACATGCAACGTCACTCGGTCTCACTTGCTGGTTCGTGGCGTGGGATTGCCCTCGGTCTCACCACTCAACCGGTCACCCACCCAGACCCAAAAAGACAATACAGCTTAAGCCAACAATGACTGATACACAGGCAAGTGGGACGCATATAAAGTATATGATCCCAACTTACCGTGTTCAACGGAGGCTGCAGTCCTCGCACTCAGTCACCGCGGTCACCACCGCAAAGTCCTTGGGACGGGTCCGGAGGGCGGCAATCCACTGCCCCACGTTGCTAGGCGCCAATTGTCGGGGTCGTAACGACAAACCACTCATCCTCCAGTCACGCCAAATTAGACTACGAGCACGGGTCGACCAAGAATGAATCAGGCAATAAGCTGGTTCAGACTTCAGAACGTGCTCTAAAAAAACGGTGCTATTAGGCGACCATCTTCAGCAAGCACTGAACTTTTTATTCACATACATAAGATTACATACACAGAACATTAGGGTGGAGTAAAGGAAAGATTGGGGGAGGGAGGTATACTGAACATGTCCATATATGTACACGTCCAGCATCTGGTCATCCTAATTGGTCCTTAGATCTTCTTCTAAGTCCTCCTTAATAATGTTGTCATCCTTAGTTTCATCTCTTGAAGAAAGATTCTATTGTTCTCGTGTATCATGTGGTTCCTCAATTCCCCAAAGGTGGGGGGCATTTCAGTGAATCCAGTTCAAGTTATTAGATAGTTAGTGTAATACAGTGATAGGACACAAGGTGGAGACAGACACCAGCAGATACTGACATTATCTTAAAATAAGTTTCAATCTGAATAATATCATTTAAGGGAAACTTCGTGGTTATCTTGACATATCAAAATATAAACATATAAATATAAAAATATAGAAGTAGAAAATTATATTTTACCTTGACAACATTATGAGACAAAGGCAATAGAGGCGCCACAAATTATGCATGGCGGCGGGGAGATTACTGTTGGTTGAGCTTGATTGAGGATTGCCAAGATGTCATGTGGAGTGAGAGTTTCCAGTGGCTGTCCAAGAGTGATTTCAGCAACCTTGTCCAGGAGGATGTGTGCTGCAGATACTGCCATCAGGCAGGAGGGTGCTCTTCTTGCAACTGGATCCAAGCGGGCTGAGAGGCAGCCTAAAAGTCTCTTTTCCCCCGTGAATCCATGCCAGGACTCCAGTAGCATGACCTTCTTTCTTCCATCAGGTAGACGGAAAGACTTTTTCATAGTCAGGTAGGCCTGGTATTGGCGCTGAGACTGTGGAGTTCTTCCAATCTCTGAATGGGTTGAAGGCTGCGTCTGATAGAAGGAGCGGGGTTGCGTTGATGCAAGCGCACAGAGGCTGCATTAGGACGGAGGCATCAGGGATCCAGGTTCTGCAATATGACACTAGACCAGGGAAGGCCTGCAGCATTCTTGGAGTTGTTAGGGGAGCCATCTTCTCCACAGTGGTCTTCCAGTCTTTTGACATGTGTTTCGTCTTGTGGGCAATACAGTGTCCCAGGGATGTAACTTGCTTCTGGCATCACTGGACTTTGTTCTTCCAGACCTTGCGTTGCTGTTCTTCCAGGTAGAGTAGGAGAGACAAGGAATAGACTGTGCAGGTGTCGATGTCAACCACACAAAAGAGAAAGTCATCCCGTGTTGTAGAAGAGTGACTCTTGCATATTCTGCAATCCAGTTGACGAGGATGGAGGACATTGTCTTGGTGAAACTTGAAGGGCTTGTTTTGAGCACCTTGAGACAACACTGTCCATATGCACTGCACTGGTGCGTGAAAGCAGGCCTCCAGGTGGAGGGGAAACACTGAAGAAGGTACTGGCCACTTTGATCACCGTGAATACCGTTGCGGTGACTGGGACTCTTGAGAGCAGAGTGTGATGGTTCAGCACTGTTGGGGTTTCAAATACCGTAGCCTCTTTCGCGGCCTCCAGGCCTTGCACCATTCTGAACTCAGTGGGGTTTACAGTCTTTTTCTTCACTATGGAAAGCTGGGATTGATTCCGATGGGCGAGGCAGCCCAGTTTGGCCTTGTCCTTCAGTATGCGGCAGGGGACTCCCATCTGCTGGTGCAGAGCTGGCGGGAAAACAAGCCGTCTACTAGGATCCATATCATGAGAGATGACGATCAGCTGGCTTTCTTGTTCTCCACCAAGACAGTCACTGTGTTAGCACCTGCTCTGGTCAAAGGGGGTCTTCTTGTTGGGACGTTTCCTTAAACGGCTGCTTTTTTCTCAGCATGGGCCATCAGTAGTTTCTTTTTCTCCAGCTCGGTCTCAGGTCAATATTTGTGCACAAGTTTGAAGAGCTGAGTGGCCTTTTGCCGGTCTAGGGCCTGGGTGAACTGGTTGATTGCAGGGGGCACCTCCTGGTGCTTGCAAAAGATGAACCTCTGGCGTTGGAGCTGGATGAGGTGTTGCCATTCCATGAAGCGAGTAGGGTCCTTCTTGAGTTGAATATCCTGGCCAATGTCAAAGTTCTCAGGCCGTCTTCTTAGGCGAGCTCACTTAGACCTTCAGTTGGTCAGAGACATCTTGACCCTGGGTGATGGAGTGGCTTTTCTGGCACTATGTCCAGCACCTCCTGTGATAGGTCTGCAGTGTGGTTGTTTGAGGTTCCTGTTTCTTCTTGGGTCAGAGGTGAAGAAAGTGTCATGGTCCCATCTTCCTGGACCACTCTGGTCGCTTTCAGCTTCTGCAGTAGGTCCACTCCCAATAGGTTGAGGGTGCAGGTTTTTTTACACAACAAATTGGGACATGATGGAGTGTTCTGGCTGAGTCCACACGCTCAGGGGCTTCATAATCTGGAAATATCTGACTTGACCATCAATTCCCATGCAGGAAGCAGAAGATTCTGATAGGTAGGTGAGGTTGCGGAGTTCCACAAGAAAAAATATGACTATGCCATCCACTCTCAGGATATTGGTCCCACTGGTGGGGTTCCTTGTGGACTTGGTGTGCTCTTGTCCTATGGACGGGGTTCTTCACTGCTTTCTGTGTTTCTTCTTTTTCTGGGTGAAGTCAGTGTTCTGCACCGGTTCCGGAAATGACCAAACTCGCCACAGTTGTAACACTTGACATCCCTTCTGTCCCGGCGGGACTCAATCCTTTTTGCTACTGTGAGCAGAGTATCCATTGCTATTGACGTGTACTCAGGCCTGGCTGCTACCAGTGGTTTCCTGATTGGTTCTCTCAGTCCATGCACAAAGGCCTGTGCCAACATCCTTCTGTGTGTCTGATCATGGGTAATGAGGCCCAAATCTTGAAACACTTGCATTACTCTGTCATTGATCTTCTCCACAGACTCTGTCTTGTCTTGACTCGTGACATGTAGGCTGAGAGTTTGTCCTGTCAGTCTGCTTTTGGCCCATTCTCTGAGTTGCTCAATTAGCTTTGGTCCTGTCTCCCAGGCATACGCATCTAACTCTGTTGGAAGCTTGAAGTGTTCTCTCATAATTGGCCAGAATGCATCACCTGCTTTTATTTCCATTACGGTCCAGAGATCAGTCCAGGCTGCTGCATACGTTCGCTGGATCTGCTGCATTTTTTGGCAAAATGGCATGGGGTGTATCCCTGGGTCTGGCAGCATACTGATCACCTGGCTTGGGATGAAGGGCTCATAGGATGGTGCCTCTACCTGTCCCTGCTCTATTGGTGCTTGTGTGTTTTCTTCCCTAGTATTAGGCAGCATGTGTGACGTTGCATCTTCATCTTCATCAGATAAGAAGTGACATGGTGTACTTGGTGTATACACTGGGTGAGATTTGGGCTTTAAAGTTGTCTTGCTGCATGGGGATTTCCCACTTCCTTGCTGAGGCTGCGGTGGATCAGTGTCATGGTTCCATGCTGGCAGCCCTGCTCGGCACTGAGGCTCCTCATTTGTCTCTGTAGCTATACCACCCCCCTGTGAAGCCCTAGCTGTGGACTGTTGTGTCTGGGGGCTACATGTAGCGTTTTGTGTAGGGAGATTTGCACTTTCTTCTCCTGATATAATGACTGGCAATGTTTGTACTGTGCTTGTGATAGACAGGGTGCCCTGTGCTGGAGACACTGAATTCTGCTCTTGTGACATGTCAGTGATCTTTTTCTCACAGACGATTTAACACCTTTTCAATCTTATTCACATAAAAAATCACTTCCTGGTCCATTCAAATTAACTTGCTGTACCTTTTACACGATGCACCACTGCTCTTTTATAGCAGATGGTAATCTATTAACAAACTTTCCCGTTACCTTTCAAATAACCAAATACAAGAAAAAAAAACATTTCATTATGCAGCGTAAAGGCTGCCTGTCTATTTGCTTCTCACGTACTCTGACATTCTATTCACATGCCTAGCCCTTCGATTCTCACGTACTGTGTCTATTCCAAAAACCTATTCAACAAAGGTGATTTAAAAAATCTGAAAACTGCTGCACTCTGATTCTGTTTGTCAACGCCGAATGCCCTACGGGAGGGCTACTCAAACCGCTGCGCAGTTTGTGTCTGCTCTCTCTCAGCCTGTAATTTTCCTTATCTATGTGACCTTGGTCTAAAGCAGGCTGGTAGAAAAAAAAAGAAAATGGCTGGAGAAATAAAACTCTAAAATAAATTGCTTAGAGAAAAAATCTCTCCAAAATCATTTAAAAATGTACTTAAAAGAAAAATTTAAAAAAAGAAAAGTTAGATTTAATAAAAAATTCTAGAAAAAAGAAAAAAAAAAAATTCACCAAAAAGGGGAGAAAAAGAAAAAACCGTATTAATCATAAAACTCTGAAAAACAACCCTTGTTGCTAAAACAGCTAATTAAAAAACAGAAAAGAGGTGGAAAAATTGATTGTAAAATGATAAAAACAAAAAGAAAAGTGCTTTAAAACTTCTGTCTGGTAGCGTAGGTTTTTTTTTTTTTCCTACCGCTCTCTGGAATGTCAGCTGGCTGCTGCCAGCACTTCCCCCCTCCCTTCTATCTCTGCTTGCTGTCTCTCCAGACACTGAAATCACGTATCAAAAAAAAAAAAATATATATTATTATTCCTCAGAATAGCAAAAAAAAAAAAGAATATAGTTCAGTCTGAATGCCTGATAATTTTCACGTTAAAACCTGTAGCCAAACAACTAGCTTAAAAAAAAAAAAAAAATCAAAGCCAAGAAACAGATGTGACAACGTAATTAGCAGAGGAGGGGGGTCAAAGGGGTTTTCTCGCTGCTGCAGCCAGCACACTGCTCTGAATGAGATACTGACAGAGCGCACGGACATGTGATTTAAAGCGACAGTACCTGATACAGACAGTTGACACGTACAAATGAGACAGACACCCGGGAGAATACGAATCCCTCTTTTGTTGATCTGTGACACATACAAGCTGCTCTGGTAACTGATAACTCACCAATTGCACTGAGCGCGGTGAGGCTCAAGGTTCTATCGCTCTTTGTACCGTACGCCCTGGCCGGTGCGCCTGTCACAATAATCTGCAATGCCTTCATCAAAATTCTCACTATCCTCGTCTGATTTGACTGGGATGGCCTCCCGGTGCGTGGACGATTATTGTGAGAACTTATCCAAACAAAGCTTCTGCCCTTCACGTCTGATTTGACTGGGATGGCCTCCCGGTGCGTGAAAGTTTACTGCAGAAACTTAACCGAACAAAGCCCTCGCTTCTCACAACTGGATTTTTTTTGGGATAACTTCCCACCAATGTGTGAAGAATATCTGCGTGGACTTATCCAAAACAAAGCTCCCGCCCTTCACGTCTGATTTGACTGGGATGGCCTCCCGGTGCGTGAAAGTTTACTGCGGGAACTTATGCAGCAATTTGTCTTTTGCTATACAGCCCCCAGAAATCAGCAAGCAAAAACACAGTCACCGTTCCAACTTTCTCCCGGTTCACATAAAACATGAAACATATACAGCACAGCAGCAAACAACTCGGCTTATATCCCAGGGCTTTTGGATAAGGGTATGGACTTTTTACACAACCTGGGAATGCGGTGATGACCACGTCCGACCGGCTGGAAGTGTAGGCTAGGACTAGGCACAGGGAACATTCAGGTAAGATGACAGAGTTTTCTTACCTTACTTATGGAGCTGCAGTCTCCGTCCCGTGTGCCAAGGCCAGGGCCAACACCCCGTCTCTCCGGTCGGCCGGGTCCTCGTGCGTTTCGTCCAATGCCCCACGTTGGGCGCCAACTGATATGGAAATTTAATTAGGATAAAAATATCCTTCAGTGTTTGCTGCTTGCCATGTCCAAATCTCTATTAATGTCTTCTTTGAGCGCTCAGAACGAAATGAAAACTGTCCACAACGCAAGTGTCAGTATAACAGTTCGTCAAAGACATACATTTATTATTCATTCAAGGTTTTATACATTTACAAAAAGGGGCTGGTTAGTCAATTAACATACAATTAAAAGCTGCTAGATTATTGGCTGTTCTAGTGTAAATATGATAATTATGATAATCATAATAAAAAGAGCTGAAGTTGCAGAATTATTGTTTTATATTCTTGTGACCTAGTTGTCTTGCATGACTGTAATGTAAACAACAGATAGCTAATAAGACTCCATGTGCTTGTTCTTTATGAAGGCCTTATGAAGGCCAGATTTCTTTAAAACGACTGATTATAGCTGGCCTAGAAATATGTGAGCACAGGGTTTTTTAGCAAGTGAGATCTATCTAACTGTGAACTGTGAATACATATATGTGAATATACTTTGAATATATGGGATACATATACATTTCCATGACAGTCCTGCAACACTTTTTGTTTTATTAACACGTTTTTGGACTGATATGGGCCTGCCAGATAACCGCAGCTGCGATGTCGATGCCTGCTGTGGATCCTCCTCCTCTTCTGAGCTATTGCCAGCGGCACCCTCTTCCCTCCAATGGATGCCAATCCGGGTCAACAACTGGGTCATCCATCACCTCCTCTTCAATTTCATCTGCACCTTCCTCTATGTCACAGTGTAAGGTGGTATAGTATGCGGGAAGGGGCACCTGAGTTTCTTCAAGGTCAGATTCTGGCTCAGTAGACTGCGAGGGCAATTTAGTGCTCTGGGTGATTGTACCAGCAGAATCATATAGCAGTGGCTGGGGAATTCAGGATTTCACTTGATAAGTGAGACATGGTATGTGAAAAGAGCTCCAGGGAGTAATCTGAAGTGTGGCCTGCTGCATCTTTCACTTTTGGTGGGGGTGAAGGACACAAGGAAAGGTGTTGTTCCTGACCAGGAGTCTGCACTGATGACTCAGTGCTTGCAGTTTTTGAAACTTCAGAAGAGAAGGTGATAGTGCTGGAGGCTGTTTTGGCAATGTAAACCAAAACCTGTTCCTGATGCTCCGGCTTTAGAAGCAGTTTACCTACTCCCAGAAAAGGGAGCCTTTCAGGCCTTCTGGAGCCAGATGATGACGCAGGCGCAACACCTCCTGCCTTAGGTGCTGTTGTGCTTTTGGCACTACCTGCAGACAGGGCCGCCATCAGGGCATGAGAACCCTTACTGCTGTATGGGGCCCGGTCATTGGGGGGGCCCGCCGCCCGAGCACGCAGGTCTGCGCTCGGGCCCGGGGGCCCCCAACATTTTGAGGCTCCCCCTGCATTTCAAGGGGCCCCAGCTAGCGGCACATCACACAGCCGCTATGGGGGCCCCTGTGTGGCAGGGGGGCCCGCCTGCCCCCAGCGCCGACTCCCCCCGCTGCTGCATTGAACTATACCGGCGTCTGCCGGCACAGTTCAAAGCGATGATGGAGGAGAGAGCGTCAGCTGACGCTCCCTCTCCCATCATTCCCTGCTCTGCCTCTGACACAGCGCGCTCACTGTGTGCCGGGCAGAGCAGGAGACAGGAGCTGGGAGCAGCGCTGGCACGAGGATGAGGTGAGGAGTGGTTTTTTTTTTATAAATCTGTCCTGCTGTGTGGACATTCCTGGGGGGGGAGGAGTGATGAGTGCTATAAAATGGGGGCCCTGCTGTCTATTATAGGGGCCCTGCTATATCCAATGTGGGCCCTGCTGTATACTATGGGGGCCCTGCTATATCCAATGGGGGCCCTGCTGTATACTATGGGGGCCCTGCTGTCTACTATAGGGGCCCTGTAAAATGGGGGGCCTTGCTATATACTATGTGGGCCCTGCTGTATACTATGTGGGCCCTGCTATATACTATGTGGGCCCTGCTGTATACTATGGGGGCCCTGCTATATACAATGTGGGCCCTGCTATATACTATGTGGGCCCTGCTATATACTATGTGGGCCCTGCTATATACTACTGTATCTTGGGCACTGCTGTATACTATGGGGGCCCTGCTATATACAATTTGGGCCCTGCTATTACTGTGGGCCCTGCTATATACTATGTGGGCCTTGATGTATACAATGTGGGCCCTGCTATATACTATATGTGCCCTGCTATATACTATGTGGGCCCTGCTGTATACATTGTGGGTCCTGCTGTAAAATGGGGGCTTGCTGTATACTATGGGGGCCCTGCTATATCCAATGTGGGCCCTGCAATATACAATGGGGGCCCTGCTGTCTACTATAGGGGCCCTGCTGTAAAATGGGGGCCTTGCTATATACTATGTGGGACCCTGCTATATACAATGTGGGCCCTGCTGTAAAATGGGGGCCTGCTATACTATGTGGGCCTGCTATATACAAAGTGGGCCCTGCTATATACAATGTGGGCCCTGCTATATACTATGTGGGCCCTGCTGTACACTATGTGGCCCTGCTGTACACTATGTGGGCCCTGCTGTATACTATGTGGGCCACGCTGTACACTATGTGGGCTGTGTTATATACTATGTGGGGATATATTTATATTTTATAGGGTGGCTGTGTTATATAATATATGTGGCTGTGTTATACACTTTGTGGCTGTGTTATATACTATGGGGGGCTACGTTATATTCCTTTGGGGAGGCAGGCTGTATGATATTCTATTCGGGGATACATTATATTCTATGGGGGCTGTATTATATTTATTATATTCTATGAGGGGTGATTGCATCATACTCTATGAGGTGGCTACATTGTATTCTATGAGGGGCTAGATTATATTGTATGGGGGCTTCATTATACTTTATGAGGGGGCTACATTATATTCTATGGGGGCTGCATTATACTATATGAGTAGGGCTACATTGTATTTTATGGAAGGGCTACATTATACTATATAAGGGGGCTCAATTATATTCTATGGGGGTTTAGATTATACTCTGTAGGGTGGTTGCATTATACTCTGTGGGGTGGCTGCATTATGCTCTGTGGGGTGGCTGCATTATGCTCTATAGGGTGACTGCATTATACTATATGTGGGCTGCATTATACTGTATCGAGGACTATGGGGAATACATTATACCATATGAAGAACTATGGGGTGCATTATACTATGGGAAGTGAATTGTACTACATGGATGACTATGGCGGTGCATTATACTATATGGAGCACTATGAGGAGTGTATTATACTATATGGATGACTGAGTGTATTTTAATATATTGAGGGCTATTAGGAGTGTATTATACTATATGGAGGACTATGGATACATTATATTATATGGAGGACTATGTGGTGTGCACTTTACAATATGGAGGACTGTGGTGCACATTATAATATATGGAGGACTATGGGGTGTATTATACTAAACAAGCAAAATGGTGCATATTCATCGAGTGATTGGTGTTAGGCTAAGTGCACACGTTCAGGAATGTTTGCAGAATTTTCCTTGAACAAAAACGGACTTTTTCCGCGGTAAACTTTCTAGGTCAATAATATAGCGGGAAAAAGGCTAGAATTCCGCAAAATTAATGAACATGTTGGTTCTTTTTTCGAGATGCGTTTTTTTCGGGGAAAAAAAAGCACCATGTGCACAAAAATTGCGGACTTCATTCTAAATGATAGGATGCTTAATTCATGCGTTTTTGACGCGTTTTTTCCCGCGAAAAAAACGCAAATAATCCTGAACGTGTGCACATAGCCTGAATGTGTCATTGGTGAGGGCATGGTGCAGAAGTGAAGTTTTTCCATGAAAGGGCGGAGGGATTTTGGAAGGTTTGCGTGGTGGAGGAGGAGCTAGGGTGGATGCGGAACTGGGGGGTGGAGCCTGGGCGGAGTCTCAAGGGGGGCCCCATAAATTTTGCCAGTATGGGGCCCCGAAATTCCTAGTGGCAGCCCTGCCTGCAGATGCACCGTCACCACCATCAGTACCAGCTGGTCTCCCCGCCCATGTCCGCAGCCTCTTCCACCATACTTCCTCATGTTTGGGAAAATGAACCAAAAATGCCAGCAGATATATGGTATTTTATGAGAAGCGTATAGCTGTATACGGTGTGGGGGAAAATTTAAATCTCCGTATATATTTACGGAGTCACACACAGACGCTCACTCAGTATGGATTTGACAGTAATACAAAAGGCAGAAAAACGGTACTGTATCAGAAGAGTACAGCTGTATACAGTGTAGGGGAAAATTTAAATCTCTGTATATATTTCCGGAGTCCGACACAGACGCTAACTCAGTATGGATTGCACTGTAATACAAAATGCAGATAAACGGTACAGTATCTGAAGCGGACAGCTGTATACAGTGTAGGGGAAAATTTTAAATCTCCATATAAATTTCTGGAGCCACACACAGACGCTCACTCAGTATGGATTTGACCGTAATACAAAGAGCAGAAAAACGGTACAGTGTCAGAAGCAGACAGCTGTATACGGTGTAGCGGAAAATTTAAATCTCCGTATATATTTCCGGAGTCAGACACAGACGCTCATTCAGTATGGATTGGACCGTAATACAAAAAGCAGAAAAACTGTACTGTATCAGAAGTGGACAGCTTATACAGTGTAGAGGAAAATTTAAATCTCCATAGTATTTCTGGAGTCACACACAGACGCTCACTTAGTATGGATTTGACCGTAGTACAAAAGGCAGAAAAATAGTACTGTATCACAAGCGACAGCTGTATAAAGTGTAGGGGAAACTTTAAATCTCCGTACATATTTCCGGAGTCACACATAGATGCTCACTCAGTATGGATTTGACCGTAATGCAAAAGCAGAAAACTGTACTATATCAGAAGTGGACAGCTGTACGCTGTGTAGAGGAGAATTTAAATCTCCGCATATATTTCCGGAGTCACACATAGACGCTCACTCAGTATGGATACGACCGTAAAACAAAAGGCAGAAAACGTACTGCATTAGAAGCGGACAGCTGTATACAGTGTATTGGAAAATTTAAATCTCCATATATATTTCTGGAGTCACACACAGACGCTCACTCAGTATGGCTTTGACCGTAATACAAAAGGCAGAAAAACGGTACTGTATCAAAAGCGTACAGCTGTATACAGTATAGGGGAAAATTTAAATCTCCGTATATATTTCTGGAGTCACACACAGACGCTCACTCAGTATGGATTTGACTGTAATACAAAAGGCAGAAAACAGTACTGTATCAGAAGCGTACAGCTGTATACAGTGTAGGGGAAAGTTTAAATCTCCGTATATATTTCCGGAGTCACTCACAGACGCTCACTCAGTATGGATTGCACTGTAATACAAAATGCAGAAAAACGGCACAGTATCAGAAGCGGACAGCTGTATACAGTGTAGGGGAAAATTTTAATTTCCATACATATTTCTGGAGCCACACACAGACGCTCACTCAGAATGGATTTGACTATAATACAAAAAGCAGAAAAGCGGTACTGCATCAGAAGCAGACAGCTGTACACGGTGTAGGGGAAAATTTAAATCTCCGTATATTTCCGGAGTCAGACACAGACGCTCACTCAGTATGGATTTGACCGTAATACAAAAGGCAGAAAATGTTACTGTATCAGAAGCGTACAGCCGTATACAGTGTAGAGAAAAATTTAAATCTCCGTATATATTTACAGAGCCACACACAGACACTCAATCAGTATGGATTTGAACGTAATACAAAAAGCAGAAAAATGGTACTGTATCACAAGCGTACAGCTGTATACAGTGTAGGGGAAACTTTAAATCTCCTGTAGCGATTTGCTCTGGTAGGCAGTGGCCGGGCCGCAGTAACGAGGCAACACACAGGCTTTAAGTCCAAAAATCACTGGTTTACTGTCACTTTTAACACCAGGCAACAGAAACATAACAGAACGTAAATACACTCCAGCTTGGAGAACCACTGTTCCCAGACTCACCCTTGTGACCGCCAGGTGCTATTCCCTGGGTGGACTGGAATCTGCTTGCTTGAGCTTGCTGACACACTGTGCCAAAAATCATGGCTACAGGCTGGCTCCAGTGTCTTCCCAAACCTCCTTCCACTGGCTCAACCTTGCCAGTACTGATTCCCCCTTACCAAACACACAGGTTCCATTAAATATCCCTCAACCACACCCATAGGTGCATTACACATCACCTGAGCTGCTCACGTGACTATGACCTCATCACAGGTCCTTGCTCACATGACTATGACCTCATCACAGGTCACTGTCTTCAGGGAAAATCCCAGCCAAACTTTAGCCTGCTGGGAGAAATATATCTCCCATCCAGCAAGATCCCCTTTGGTGTACCACATACCTTCCCCCTTTGTTCAACCCTATGGGGTGGACACATGTCATTAACCCGGGACCCCGCGACCGGGCGTCTATGTCACCTTGTTCCACCAGTCGAGAGGGCTGTCTCAGTTGGGTTTGGTCATCATACAACATCACACATTTGTTAGGCCTTCCCCGCCCCCAGCGGTCAGTATGTCGGCCTTAGTTTCAGCCCTGGAGTCACCATCTGTCTGTGTCACCAGACCATTTCTAGTCAACCCCCTTTCCAAGTGGGACCCTTTATCTGCCCTTTCCTTCCATGACCGCCTCCTACGGTGGTTGCGGTCATGAGTCCACCATTTTGTAAAGCCTACTGGCCGATCTGAGTCAGACTCTGGGTCATCCCGTCCACTACAGAGTCTCCCACTTTGGTCACTCAGCCCTGAGCTACTTCTATGTCTTTCATCAGGCCTTTTCCAGTACTCTCTCTTCTGGCCATTTCTCTCCATTTCCTGCAGCTCTTTATGGATCTGTTCCCTCTCACGTCCTAGCTGCTTGATTTCCTTCAGGTACGCCACTCGATATCCCAAGAGCATCTGTGTTGTGAATGGGCTTGAGATGAGTTCTGAGCAGAGGCTCCCTCTGGTGGTTACAAGGGTACTGGTCTGTACAGTGAAGATTGTGAAGATTGTGAGAATTGGGAATCAGGTGTTACTGACTGGTCTTATATAAGGGAGTCACCTTCCCATGAGGGTTGCCGGTGATCAATTGTTCTGGTCTCTATCCTTGATTCCTGTTTCCCTTGTAGCCTGCTGTGTCGTGTCTGCATCTCCTGCTAACAGATAAGACATTTTCTTCTTTTTGTTTTTGTGCTTGATTTTTGCATTTTGTCCTGCACTTCTGTGGGGGCCTTCAGGGTCCCCTCTGGGGCTTTTGCCCTCTCAGTTTAGTTCAGCCACTGATGTTTGTGCTTTTGCTTTTTCCATTTTTTTCAGTGGCTGCTGTTTTGATTTTGTTACACCAGAGAACTAATTTAGGTGGTAGAGGTCGTGTGATCTCAGGTGTTTTTGAAATTATGGAGTTGGTGCTTTTCAGGGTTTTCTGGGATTGCAGTAAGTACCCTTCCTATCCTTTTCTATTTAGTTAGTTTGGGCCCCAACGTTTGCTCATACTATTTTCTGTCTGTGTCAGTATTTTTTCTTGTCTAACCGCCATTACATGTTTGGGGGCTTTCTATTATCTTTGGGGTTCTGCTCCGGGGCAGATAGCTTTCCTATATCTATCTTTAGGTGTAGTTAGTTTCTCAGGCTGTGACGAGGCGTCTAGGACCAACGTAGGAACGCTCCACGGCTGCCTCTAGTTGTTGTGGTTAGTCAGGGTACTGCAATCTCATAGATTCCAACTGCTCTGGTGTATTGCCTTTTTTGCCTGCACTCCTCAGCTACCGAAACATAACACATCTGGATATTCTCAAGACTCTCCCTGGAACCGACAACAAGGAATGGAACCATCCCATCTCCCCATCTGACCTGGGCCACGTCATCAGCCGTAATCCTCAGTCTCTTCACATTGGATCTGTTCACCATTTCTTGCATCACTTGTCCCCGTCTTCCGATGACTTTCCCCACCAAATTTCTGGTACCATAATGATATCTTCCACCAAGCCCAGACGATTTTGAGCTTCCCTCTTCAGCTCCAGGTGTCGAGCTGCTTTCCTATTCTCCATCATGATCCTCTGATTCATGTGGAGACATTGAAAATGCATTTCCTTTAAGACAGCCACCAGCTTCTCTGTGACTTCGCTAGTCGACAGTATCACCAACTGGTTCGTCTCAGGTGCCCAGTTCACACTACATGCTTCCAGTGCTTTTCCAGTGGCATCATGCGCCCCCTCACTGGTGCAAGCTTCTCGCACGTCTTCAGGCACTTCTAGTATGCACCTGAAGAGCGAGGTCTTACTCTCTTCAAGACCCGTCGCTAAGGTGGACATTGGCAGCTCCTCCTTGCTATCACTCCGCACGCCCCTGCAAGTCTTTGAACACCAACTTCTCCTCCTGCAGAAGACCTCTTACTGCTTCTCCAAGCACAATCACATATTCCCTTAAGGCCTTATTCTCAATTTGCCACGTTGCTAGGTGACCTCTGAGTTTAAGACTTCCTTCTCCAGCACCCCCACTCTGTACTCAGCAGTTTCTCTTCGGGCCTTTTCTTGTTCGCTATGCTCTTTCAGGGTTTGTAGTTGGGCCTGTAAACTCGCAAACCTTTGCTTCTCACTAGTGTTGAGCGATACGATACTGCAAATATCGGGTATCGGCCGATATTAGCTGTATCGGACTTTCGATTCCGAGTTCCGATATTGTCGTCTTATCGGATACCGGAATCGGAATTGTCACTGTCACTGTGAGTGTCCGTCGGTCGGGTCTGTCAGGAGTCAGCGGCACTTACCTGGCAGAAGATCTCCGGCGGTCACGGCCTGGACTGCTTGATGGCCGCCATCATCTTTCCCCGGCGGTCACATGCAGTTTCTCGCGATAACTGCAGTGACTGCTGGGTAATCCCGGCCGTAAAGCAGTCAGTCCGATGACGTCACCGCCGGGGAAGCAGGCAATCAGCTGTGCTGCGTCGCGATGACATGCTCTGCCTGTCATTGCGATGTAGCAGAGCTGCATCGTCATGGGACACTCGTTACTATGGACTGCGTCGGACAGGTGGTATACTGTTGGTTTGTTTTTTTCCTTTTTTTACAGGAGATCGATGGCGTTGCAGGAATGAGAGTATAATAAAAGAAATAAAACTGTGTTGTCTCTTTTATTTCATGAAAAGACTTTTTTCTTGCTTTGTCTTTTTTTTATACATTTAAAAACTTTGGGATTAATAATGGATCGGTGTCTTATTGACGCCTCTCCATTATTAACCGGGCTTATTGTCACCGTGCAATCAACGGTGACATTAACCCCTTATTACCCCACTTGCCACCGCTACAGGGCAGTGGTAAGAGCCGGGTAAAGTGCCACAATTGGCACATCTTTTGATGCGCCAAATGTGGGGTGCTGTAGCCTGGTATTATCAGGCTGTTGAGGGCCAAAATCCATGGACCTTGACAGTCTTTTAATACCAGGCCGCAGCAGTCTGCATTTTACTTGGCTGGTTAACAAAAATAGGGGGACCCTACGCCGTTTTTTTTTCGAGGGGATCCCCTATTTTTGTTAACCAGCCAAGCTAAGCAGACTGCTGTGGCCTGGTATTATCAGGCTGGCAAGGTCCATGGATATTGGATCCTTACCAGCCTGAAAAACCAGGCCTCAGCAGTCTGCTTCATCTGGCTGGTTAACAATAAATATTTTGTTAACCAGCCAAGATATGCAGACTGCTGTGGCCTGGTATTATCAGGCTGGCAAGGTCCATGGATCTTGGCTCCTTACCAGCCTGAAAAACCAGGCCTCAGCAGTCTGCTTCATCTGGCTGGTTAACAAAAATAGGGGGGACCCCACGCCAATTTTTTTCGACGGGATCCCCTATTTTTGTTAACCAGCAAAGATAGCAGACTGCTGTGGCCTGGTATTATCAGGCTGGCAAGCAGGGTTGGACTGAGCCACCGGAGAAAACCGGAGGCCCCAGCTCTGCGTTTGGGCCCTGATTTGAAAGGATAGGTCGCGGGGCAGAGGGGGCAGTGCCCCGGGCCGCCTTGACGAGGGGGCCCACCCGGAGCTACGCAACAGTAACTGTATCGGCGTGCACAGCACGCCGATACAGTTACATTCTGCGGCAGAGCAGGGAGAATCGATCTTCCTGCTCTGCCGCCCAGAAGCTATGGGGCCTGAACAGGCGTTGGGGGGGCACGGTGCCAGCAGTGGGCCCCCCACCCGTCATCGGAGGGTCAGCTGTATCGGCATCCAGCCGATACAGCTGACCGCATAGAGAGAGAAGGAGCGAGCGCTCCTTCTCTCCCATAATCCCCCTCTCAGCGTCTGACAGCGGGCGCGATGACATCACCTGCCGGCGCCCGCTGTCAGACGCTGAGAGGGAGAACAGTGAGCAGCACAGGAGCCGGGAGGTGAGTATTGTTTTTTTTTTTTTAATGGGGGTGCATTATACTACAGAGGCTGTATATGGGGGGTGCATTATACTACAGAGGCTGTATATGGGGGCTGCTTTATACTACAGAGGCTCCATATTGGGGTGCATTATACTACAGAGACTCCCTATGGGGATGCATTATACTACAGAGGCTGCCTATGGGGGTGCATTATAATATAGCGGCTGCCTATGGTGGTGCATTATATTATAGACTCTGCCTATGGGGGTTTATTATAATATAGAGGCTGCCTATGGGGGTGCATTATACTATATTGAGGACTATCTGGTGTATTATGCTGTATGGATGCTATCTAGGGGCCATCATACAGTGTTGGACCCATTAAATAGTTTGGGGACATTAAGGGGTCAGTATATATCCAGTGAGGGGCATTATTCTGTGTATAGGGGAGATGTACAGGGGGAGACTTGGGACATTATTAAATGTAAAGTGGACACTTATTGTTATAGGGGAACTCGGGTTACTGTGACTGTCAAAGGGGCACACAGGGCATTATTACAGTCTAGGGGACAAAATGTGGTCACTGTTTTCTAGGGCACTTGCACCGGCATTACTATATCTAGAGGGGTGCTTTAAAATTTAGAGGTCACACAGAACCACACAGCAGGTGCAGTAATAGGGACACATACGGCAGCAGCAGCTCAGTATTGGGTATCACGTGCAGTAATAGGGACACATACGGCAGCAGCGGCTCAGTATTGGGGTATCAGGTGCAGTAATAGGGACACATACGGCAGCAGCGGCTCAGTATTGGGGTATCAGGTGCAGTAATAGGGACACATATGGCAGCAGCGGCTCAGTATTGGGGTATCAGGTGCAGAAATAGGGACACATATGGCAGCAGCGGCTCAGTATTGGGGTATCAGCAGGATGAGGAGTTTGTGCAGGTTGAGAATAGTCCAATTGGTGACCAAGGCAGTGCTAAAAATATGAGAAGTGAAATGTGTCTTTGTTGTAATCTCTGCAGTCGAGTCCTGGCTGGAGAAGTCGTCATGTCGGTCTGGGCCAGATGGAAAAGAAATGAAAGTAAACAATTCCATTAGAAAGAACATCAGCGGTAAGTCATTATCTGTACCTGTGCTGTAATCTATTATATGTTCTGTAGGACTGGTATTATTTACCACAGACCATATGGCGGTAATATCAATATTGGTCTTTTATATATAATTATTTTTGGCAACAGCGCGGTCATTTGTCTGAGGTTCTCTGATTAGGGGCCCACTCAGAAGTTTCGCCCCCACTAAACCAAAACCCTAGCTACGCCTCTGGCTCTCTCTCTAGTCTTTCTTTCTCTCTCTAGTCTTTCTCGCTCTCTGTTCTTTCTTTCTCGCTCTCTGTTCTTTTTTCTCTCTGTTCTTTCTTTCTCTCTCTCTTTTCTTTCTTTCCTCTCTTTCTTTCTCTGTTTGTTCTTTCTCTCTCGCTGCTCTTTCTTTCTTTTCCTCAGTACCAGCCACTGTGCCCTCATTACCAGTCAGTGTGATAGCAGTGCTAAATGGGTACGCTTGGGGCCAGGATATGGGTGTGATTAGCTGTTAAATGGGTGTGGTCGGGGCGTGGCCTAAAATTTGCAGCGACGCCCTACGCGCGCCGCAGCCTTTAACCCTCTTTCCTGTCTTCAAAATTTGGGAGGTATGCTGTATGACCTCACTACAACTTCTGGCCATGCTCCTGATGAGCGCGACGGATGGTCTCCTGATGGATCTCCTCCCACACCTGGACTAAAGCATCCACCAACTCCTGGACAGTCTGTGGTGCAATGTGGCATGGCCTAAAATTTGCTGCAGCAGGCACAGCGTGCCACAGCCTTTGTCCCTCTTTCCCTTCTTCAAAGGTTGGGAAGTATGATGGTGGGCCCCAAGAATATTTTTTCTCTGGTGGGCCCAAGGTACTCCAGTCCGACGCTGCTGGCAAGGTCCATGGATATTGGCTCCTTAACAGCCTTAAATACCATGCCTCAGCAGCAGGGGCGTACATAGAAATCTTGGGGCCCCATAGCAAAAGTCTGAATGGCCCCCCCCAAAAAAAAAAACCCAGAGCCATTGTAAATGTAAAGTGCCAGCACAGTGAGGGGACACATTAAACAAAAAAATGTATTATGCCCCCATAGATTGTGCCCCCATAGATGCTCCATAGTATAGGCCCTTATGCTGCCGCAGCTGCTGCGACCAAAAAAAAAAAAAAAAAAAACCTCACCTTTCGTCGCTGGGGGCCAGGTGCCGGTGTCCTGAGCAGGGGGTGACACCAGGTGCCGATGTCACCGCTCGCTCAGGGCCCCGGCACCTGAGATATTTACCTGTCCTCTCTCCACTGCTGAGTGCCGCTGTCTTCGGGGTCCTCCAGCAGTGAATGATCAGGCAGAGGGCACGGCGCGCACTAACGACGTCATCGCGCCCTCTGACCTGAACATTGCAGCAAGAGGACGCGAGCAACGGTGGAACGGGACAGGTAAATATCCCTTATACTCACCCTTCCGCCGGCGCGGTCTGTGCAGCCCCTGCTCTTCTCCCACGGTCTCCGCCGCCAGTGTTCAGCGGTCACGCGGGACAGCTCATTAAAGTCATGAATATGTGCGTATTCATGACTGTAATGAGCGGTACCACCTGACCGCTGAACACAGGCGTCGGAGACCGTGGGAGAAGAGCAGGGGCTGCAGAGACCGCACCAGGAGGGGTGAGTATATAGAAGAGCTGCGCTCCCCCTCCCCCCTGACCCCCTGGTAGTACTGTGTCAGCACAGCTACCCGATCGTCGAGGGCCCCCTCACCTGTCCGGGCCCCATAGCAGCTGCTTGGTCTGCTTCATTCACGGTACGCCACTGCTCAGCAGTCTGCTTCATCAGGCTGGTTAACAAAAATAGGGGGGACCCGACGCCATTTTTTTTTCGAAGGGAACCCCTATTTTTGTTAATCAGTTCCCTCTGACGTCACTGATTGTGTCCCTGGCTGACCTGAAGTGAAAGTGGAAAGCAATCAATTAAGCTTTCCACTTCCTCTCCTGTCAGCCAGGAGAGGAACTCATTCATTTGGGGGTTTACTGTGAGGCTGCAGCATTAGCTGCGGTCCCTGCAGTAAACATTAACCCTTTCTGAAGGATTACACCGTGGGACCTGACTGTGCATGGGATAGGTAAGAATAATTTTGCTTTTTTATTTTATTTTTATTACAGGAAATGGTTTTTGCAGTCAAATAAAAGATGGTCAAAAACATGTGTCTTTATTTCATTAAAATGATTTTTAATTAAAGTGTGTGTGTTTTATTTTTATTTCATGCAATAGGATTAATAATTGATAGTTGTCTAATTGACAGCTCTCAATTATTAACCTGGCTTAAGGTCACCTTTCAATTGCAAGGTGGCTTTAACCCCATATTAACCCATTCGCCACCTCTACAGGGCAATGGGAATAGGCGGGCAAAGTGCCAGAAAGGGCGAATCTAATTATAGATTTGTCTTTTCTGGGGTGTCTGGGGGCAGATGTTAGTAGCCGGGGGGGCCAAAAATAATGGTCCCTCTCTGGGCTATTATTATCTGCCCCCATTCGCTGGCTTTGTCTGTCTGGTTGCGAAAAGAGGGCGGGAGCCCACGCATTTTTTTTAAACAATTTTACACCTCATATATATATATATATATATACATGTCATTGAATTTGTGACACATATATATATATATTTATATTTATAGTTCATACACTTCTACATAGTATAATAGCCGCTAATTCAATTGCTGGCTTTTGTGAAAATGCAGAACCCGACATGAAATGACACTTGGTGTACATAGGGTTAACCATGTCCTTTGCTATCTGATTTGCACAAACAATTACATCAGTCTATGTGTGCAAAATTTCACACCTATAGGGGTTAATTAAAGGTGTAAATTCGCAGCAAAAAAGTCTGTTTTTTTTTACAACGAATTTACAACTTTAATTAACCCCTACAGATGTGAAATTTTGCACACATAGACTGATGTAATTGTTTGTGCAAATCAGATAGCAAACGACATGAAAAGACATGGTTAACCCTATGTACACCAAGTGTCATTTCATGTCGGGTGCTTCTGTCTTTTCACAGAAGCCGGCTTTACCCGGCAATTGAATCAGAGGCTATTTTACTATGTAGAAGTGTATAAACTATACATATATGTTATATATATATATGTCACAATGACATGTATATATATATATATATATATATATGTATTCTATGTGTGTATATTTTGTGTTTACAACGAAAGAAAGGGTTTTTTAGTTGCGATATTTTGTTCCCATAGACTTACATGGGACTTCCGGTATCGGTATCGGGTATCGCCGATATTTTAGTAATATCGGCGATACCATTCCGATCCGATATTTTTGGATATCGGAAAGTATCGCTCAACACTACTTCTCACCCGACAATGTTCTAGCAAGTTCCTGGAACTCCTGTGGTTTTTCTCCAAACTTGGTCTTGATTGCCGCAAACTCAAACTCCAAGTGTCGCACCCGCTCCAATTGCACGGAGTTGGTGACTTCCATAACGGACCCCTTCAACTTTTCTTGAGGCTCTGCCCGGTCACCCTCAGGTACCTCGCGCCTCTTTGTAACTTCACTGAGCTTCTTAATCTCCAGCTCTTCAGCACCAGGTTCCCTGGAGCCTGCACTCAGATGAGCACTTTCGTTCCACTGTGTCAGTGCTTCTGACCGCACACTATCATATTCAACCCCATCGGGCGCTACTGGCGATGACACAACACCTTCCTTTTCAACCTCTTCAGTATCTGGAAGAGTATTCACTTCTGGCAACAATGCACAAGTCACAGTTTTTTCTTTATTACCATCCTCAGTGCATACATTGTGTTCAGGCTCTTTGCTTCCTTTATGTCTCCGACGCCTTGAGGATTTTTCCTCCTTGTGGGGCCCTTCATTACTGTACTCCCGTACTCTCTTAGAGTCACAGTCACCACCGGAATCTGAGTCACACCCCACAGTATGGTGAACCCTCCAGCTACCCTCTAACTGGGTGTTCATTCGAGACTTCTTATCTACCCCATCATTTTCGGTCTTTCTGTCATACACTTCAGGGGACATCATGTCAGTAAGTTGGGCAAACGTACCCTTTCCTCTTGTGTCACCATCTGACCCGTCAGTTTTGGGAGGCGTCACTGTCCCAAAGTCTGCCACCCCAACAGTAGAGAGGCCTCCCGCCTCCTGCTGTAGAGGCACTCCCCTCTCCCACAAGTCGGAGAACAGTTTAGAGTCCCGACCTATGACCACTGGACAAGACAAATTTGGGACTATAGCGACATCCTGTCCCACAATGTCCCAGCCTGTCTCAAAGATTACCCTGGCCACTGGATAATCCCTAGTGTCCCCTTGGATGCAGGTGACCCCGACCTTTCTACTGGGTATTTGAAACCCCTCATATTATGATTTGGTAGCTGAGGAGAGCAGGCAAAAAAGGCAATACACCAGAGAGGTTGGAATCTATTGGATTGCAATACCCTGACTAACCACCACAACTAAAGGCAGCCGTGGAGCGTACCTACGTTGGTCCTAGACGCCTCGTCACAGCCTGATAAGCTAACTTCACCTAAAGATAGAAAGAGGAAAACTATCTGCCCCGGAGCAGATCCCCAAAGAACATAGGAAGCCCCCAAACATGTAATGGCGGTTAGACAAGAGGAAATACAGACACAGACAGAAAATAGTATGAGCAAACGTTGGGGCCCAATCTTCCTAGACAGAAAAGGATAGGAAGGTCACTTACTGCAATCCAAAAAACCCTAAAAAAATACCAACACACTAATTGCAAAAACACCTGAGATCACACGACCTCTACCAAGTAAATTAGTTCTCTGGTGTAACAAAACTAAGCCTCAGCCACAGAAAAAACTGGAAAAGGCAAATGAACAAACAACTGGCTGAACTAAACTGAGAGGAGCACAAGTCCCGGAGGGGACCTGGCAGACCCCCACAAAAGTGCAGTACAAAATGCAAAAAGCAAGCAAAAAAAACTAAAATAAGAAAATGTCTTATCTGTTAGCAGAAGATGCAGGCATGAAACAGCAAGCTTTAAAGTGAACCAGGAACAAAAGTTGAGACCAGAACAATTGATCACCGGCAACCCTGATGGGAGGGAACCTCCGTTATATAAGACCAGTCGGTAACACCTGATTGCCAATCTTCACAATCTTCATTGAATAGTTCAGTACTGTTTGTAACCACCAGAGGAGCTTCTGCTCAGAATTCATTTCTAGCACATTCGCAACACCCTCAGGTGCAACTCTCACTAGAGTCACCGGGCTCCCCGAGTCAGCAAGACCCACCACATCTTCATTGTTTATCTGCAGGGCACACCCCGTAGCATTGTCCCAGGTGGATAGTTCATAAGGCAGACTGGACATACATAATACAATTGGCCCTGGCAACAGTTCGTTTGTACCACCCCTTTAACATTGGGATGCTCCGCCCCTTTTTGAGAAACCATTCTCGTGTGGGTCACTGCCCCTTTTTGGGACCCCACACTCTTTTTGGCACCCATCACTGTTTTGGGTCACCGCCCCCTTTCCAGGCACCACCCTGTGGACTCCCCCACGGCACTCTCTGTACCTAATTCATACAGTAACCCTTTAAAACCCATGTCTTTTTAGGGCGTGTACTGGCCCTTTAAGAGTTGGTGTGCCCATCTCACCCTGTCCTTCTTACCCACCATGAACATTCATTAACACAAATCATATATGGCTTTAACTCATATGCCGAACAGTTAATAAATTTGTCCACGGAACAGAAAAAGCACCAATAGTTTGTTAATGGCAGATACTTGTCTCCCCCTAACCCCCTTTGTCTGGAGTTACCATACAGGATCTCCTCTCGTCACGCGACTCCTCACGGTCTCGACAGACTCCCTTGAGACAGACTCTCCACAGTCTCTCCCCTTCCCTGCACCGTCTTCGGGACCCCCGATCCACAACAACCTTCGTAACCCCCCGAGTTACAGCCAGACTATTGTCACCTTCGTAACCCGCCGATTACAGCCAGCCCACTTGTCACCTTCTAACCCCGCCGATTACAGCCAGACTCTTCACCTGGTTATTTGTCCCCTTTTTCACCCTGACAAAACTGGTTGCAAAAAAAAAACATGAAAAACCAGCCTGACCTCACTGCGTGTGCCCGCATTCAATCCACCAAGTGTACGATTTGCTCTGGTAGGCAGTGCCGGCCGCAGTAACGAAGCAACACACACTTTAAGTCCAAAAATCATGGTTTACTGTCACTTTAAACACCAGGCAACAGAAACTAACAAACTAAATACACCCAGCTTGGAGAACCACTGCCCAGACTCACCCTTGCATGGGAATGGGCTTGACTAATCGCGCAGTTCAGCAGTGACCGCCAGGTGCTATTCCGGGTGGTCTGGAATCTGCTTGCTTGATCTTGCGACACACGTACCAAAAATCATGGCACAGGCTGGCTCCAGCAAAACTCCTTCTTTTCCCTTGCAATACGCTCCAGAGGTGTCTTCCAGACCTCCTTCCACTGGCTCAACCTAGCCAGTACTGATTCCCCCTTACCAAACACACAGGTTCCATTACATATCCCTCAACCACACCCATAGGTGCATTACACATCCTGAGCTGCTCACGTGACATGACCTCACACCGGTCCTTGCTCACGTGACTGTGACCTCATCCGGTAAATTGTCTTCAGGGAAAATCCCAGCCAAACTTAGCCTGCTGGGGAAATATACTCCCATCCAGCAAACCCCTTTGGTGTACCACACCCGTACATATTTCAGTCAACACATAGACGCTCACTCAGTATGGATTTGACCGTAATACAAAAAGCAGAAAAACGGTACTGTATCAGAAGTGGACAGCTGTAACGGTGTAGGGAGAATTTAAATCTCCTAAATCTCCGGAGTAACACCAGACCTCACTCAGTATGGATTGGGCCCTAATACAAAAGGCAGAAAAGCAGTACTGATCAGAAGCGGGACAGCTGTATACACTGTAGTGGAATTTTAAATCTCCGATATATTTCCGGGGTCAACACAGACCTCACTCATATGGATGTGACCCGTAATACAAAAGCAGAAAAACGGTACTGTACAAAGGTCCAACTGTATACGGTGAAGGGGAAAATTTAAATCCGCCGGCGTCCGCGTTCATCGCACGTGCGCATCTTCATGGACGAGCTGTGAATATGGAAGTCTCGCGATACGTGACGCATGGGAATGATCACAGTTTGTAACCATAGCAAGTGATGCCTTTTTAGGGCTAATTACCTTGCTGTAGGCAATCAAACGCTTCGATCACGTGTCTGTACTGGGGTATTCATGGGGGGGCTATTTCTTTTTATACTTCTCCACCCTATCTCCCCATTTACCCCTTGAGAAAAGGGAATCTGCCGAAACGCGTGTCGGGGGGGGGCGCACCAGGTTATCACTGCTGTACACTGCTAAGGTAATATGGGGAGCTACTACATTGAATCAGGATTTGTCTTCCTACTGACATTTAGCATCCCATTTCCTAGGTATTGCGATCTTTTTTTTCAAATTATGTTTTTAAGAATAATCCCATTGCTTAAAATTCTGTGACTCATTTTAAAAAAAAATATCCTTGAAAAAATCAATGCTAACATAGCCAATCAAACAGTTTCTTTTTAATGATTTTTTGTTGGGTTTGTGCAAAAACTCTGTAAAGCCAACATAAAGAATATTTTTCTGCACTACTCCCCCTTTTTTATACAAAATGGTCAAGCAATTGTTTTCCTTCCCCGCCAACATTTGGCGTAAGGCAAAATTCCCCCTACCCCCTGTTTCCTTACCCCGTTAATGTGTTCACAAATAAATTGTTTTTTAAAAATTTTCATCTTCGGGTATTTTTGTTTTTTTTTTTTTTGTTTTTGAGCAATACCCACACCAATAAAGTGGTAAAAGAAAATTGTATAAAATGTACAGCACAATTCCTTCAGCACAAGCACAAAACTTTTTCCCCTTTCTCCCCGTAAACAGCGT